>JBBPBX010012073.1:28929-52515 GCA_038048925.1 Garcialebias charrua | reverse complement strand
ATATATACAAGGTATATATATATACATTTCAGAAAGCCTCTTTGAGGTGCAATAATGTACCTTATCTATCAGACTACATTTAAAAAAAAGGAATCACTGGGAGCAGCAATATAAAAAAACATTAGTGATTTTATGTTAGGGTTATAAAGTCAAAGTCAACTTTATTGTCAGAACTGCAATATGTACAGGACATACACAGGATTGAAATTGTGTTTCTCTCAGTCCCTCGGTGCAACAGTAACCATTTAAACACTAAAACACTGAAACATTTAATAAACATAAGCATAAAATAGTAAAAATGTAACACTGTCCTGAGTTTTTGCATAGTAGTATAAAAGTATGAAAATTTACACCAACACTAAAACTAAAACTAAAACACTAAACATTTAATGAACATAAGCATAAAATGAAATAATAAAAGTGTAATACTGTCCTGAGTTTTTTCATAGTAGTATAAAAAAGTATAAAAAGTATATCTATAAAATAAACTGAAGGTTCTAGCATTGACATTTGCAAAGAGTGGCAAAGCAGCATATGAGTTAATGTACACAGTATATGTATGAGGTAGTAGTTGATGTTGGTATAGAGGCAAAAGTGGCATATGCAGTAAGGCACATTGGGCATCCTTAAATAAGGCTGGTCAGAGAATACTGTATATGTATCAGCAGTGGTGTAGATATAAAAGTAGTGTAAATGTAAACAGTAGTAATAAATGTAAACAGTAGTAATAAATGTAAACAGTATTAATAAATGTAAACAGTGAATGTAAACAGTAGTATGTAAACAGTGAATGTAAACAGTAGTATGACTATAGGCAGTGATGTAATACAAACATTATTGGAAATATGAGAAGTAGTGCAAACTGAATGAGCACATGACCGAGAGTTTAGTGAATAACCCGTTTGATGACACAGAGTCCAGTGTTAAAATCTTTTGTGTTGTGTGGTAATGTGTGAGAAAGTTTTTAGTGTTAAGGCAGTTCAAATGGGAGGGGAGGCAGAGCAGGCAGAGTGTTTAGCATCCTGACTGCCTGATGAACAGAGCTGTCTCTCAGTCTGCTGGTTCGAGCCTGGAGACTTCTCAGTCTCCTCCCTGATGGCAGCAGTCTGAAGCAGCTGTGTAGTGGGTGTGTGGGATCACCTGCCATGCAGAGGGCTTTCCGAGTGAGGCGGTTGCTGTGTAAGTCCTGCAGTGAGGGGAAGGAGGTGCCGACGATCTTCTCAGCTGCTCTCACGATGCGCTGGAGGCTCTTGCGGCAGGATGCAGTACATGCACCAAACCACACAGTGATGCAGCTGGTCAGGACACTTTCTATGGCACCTCTGTAGAAGGTGCACATGATGGGGGTTGAAGCTCCAGCCCTTTTCAGCTTGCGGAGAAAGTAGAGACGCTGGTGAGCCTTCTTGGCCAGTGATGCAGTGTTCCTGCTCCAGGACAGGTCCTCTGAGACGTGCACTCCCAGGAACTTGGTGCTGTCCACTCTCTCCACTGCGGTGCTGTTGATGGTCAGAGGGGCATGTTGTGCATCCCTCTTCCTGAAGTCCACAACAATCTCCTTTGTCTTCTCCACGTTGAGAGTGAGATTGTTGTGTCTCAAGTTATATGTCATTCAGAACATATACAGTATGTGGATTCTACCGCAAGCCTTTTATGTTGATATAAAGTGTGATGTGTATTACATGTACAATCAAACAATTTACAACACAGCAAGCTTCAAACTAGTTTGGCTCCACTGTTCTTTGTGTCTGAAAGGATTTGATCTCCATTCTCATTCAGAACACACGTCGCAACAAAAGATCAGAATTTGATACTCTGACACATTTCGGGGCGGCCGTGGTGTAGTGGTAATGGCAGTCGACCCCTGATCGGAAGGTTGGAGGTTCAAATCCCGCGTCCGCCCACCATGTGTCGTTGTGTCCCTGGGCAAGACACTTAACCCCGAGTTGCTCCCGGTAGGTCTGGATAGCGCCTTGCAAGACAGGCTACCACTACCGTTGTATGAATGTCTGAATGAATGGGTGGATGGCTGGTATTGTAAAGTGCTTTGGGGCTCCTCAAAGGGGGCTGGAAAGCACTATATAAATAAGCTCCATTTACCATTTCACTTCCACACAATTTACTGAGCACATTTAACCCTGGCCTTAGAGCGGACATGCATAAGAATTTTTTGGCAAGAAATTCTAATGCTACAGATTCCATTGTCGATCAGAGAAAAAAAACATCAGCTTAAAGTCAAAATATATGTATAAATACTTAACATGATAGGCACCAGTTACCCAAAGATATTTCATCCCCCAGACTTCTTCAGCACTTTACAAAACAATTTGCACCCATGCTCAAATCAAGCTTTACCATTGAGTGGACAACAAGATTGAATCCATTTCTAATTCAAAAAAAGGAAAGAAATGAAAGCTGCTGGAATTTTGACAAAACAGTTTGAGCATTACCAATGTTCGAACTATCAGAAACAAAGTTATTCAGTCTGATGAAATGGAGGTCAAACTACTTGTCCATAAATATTAGTCATGTTTGTAAACTAAGCATTCATTTAATTTTAACCATCAAATCATTCAATATCAGAATCAAAATCAGAATCAGAATCAGGTTTATTGGCCAAGTATGTTGACACACACAAGGAATTTGTTTCCGGCTGTTCGTGTCTCTCTAGAAAGTGTCTCTCTAAAAATGCTAAAAACTATACAGATACTTTACATAAAAAATAATAATAAATTAATTAAAAAAAACGTACAAATAATACACAAAAAACAGAAGGATTCACATCACATGGGGGTTGTGAATGGGTGATGGATGTCTGATGATCAGCTGTTGATGATGGTGATGGCCTGGGGGAAGAAACTGTTTTTGTGTCTGGCAGTCTTACTGGACAGAGATCTGTAGCGTCTGCCAGACGGGAGAAGTTGGAACATGTTGTGACCCGGGTGTGTGGAGTCTGTGATGATTTTTCCAGCCCGTTTCCTGGTTCTTGCGTGGTACAAGTCCTGAATGGAGGGCAGTGAAGCCCCAATGACTTTCTCAGCTGTCCTCACTGTTCGCTGCAGCCTGTTCCTGTCCTGCCTTGTGGCTGCTCCAAACCAGACTGTGATGGATGTACACAGGATGGACTCAATGACTGCAGTGTAGAACTGGATCAGCAGCTCCTGAGGCAGGTCCAGCTTCCTCAACTGGCGTAGGAAGTACAGTCTCTGCTGGGCCTTTTTGAGGATGGAGGTGATGTTGTGCTCCCACTTCAGGTCATGTGAGATGGTGGTTCCCAGGAACCTGAAGGACTCTACCGTAGACACGGGGCTGTTGAAGATTTTGAGGGGCAGCAGTTCTGGGGGGTGTCTCCTGAAGTCCACTCTCATCTCTACTGTCTTCAGTGTGTTCAGCTCCAGTTTGTTCAGGCTGCACCAGGACATCAGTCGTTCCACCTCCTGTCGGTACGCAGACTCGTTGTCATCACTGATAAGTCCAATGACTGTAGTGTCATCTGCAAACTTCAGGAGTTTAACAGACGGGTCATTAGAGGTGCAGTCATTGGTGTATAGAGAGAAGAGCAGTGGAGAGAGCACACAACCCTGAGGGGCACCAATGCTGATGGACTGTATTATGGACTGATGGTAGCGGTATTAGTAGAAATGATTTGCCATGACAGACATTTGGAGACTTGGCTACTGATGCAACATATTATAGTCCAGTTTTGACAGATGTTTTATTTTTTTATTTGACTGCTCAGGATCTTGGGCTATGCCAAAGGTTTACAGAATCGACTGGAGCAAATCACTAGCTACACATTATTCACGAAGCCAAAAGAACATCTATGGAGAAACTTCACTGACATAAAGAGCAGGACATATTCAATAAAAAAAAATGTCAGGAAGACTCAAAGGAAGTGTGCCATTTTTTTAGAACAACTCTTGTAAAATACTACCATTATTAACTGTCAGCAGAGTTCCCTTATCAGTCAGTCACTCGGTGCAACATAAATGCTATGGGAAATTGGGCTCCATGCGATTACCTGAAGGAATACAATCACGCCTTTACGGTGGGGGCGTCAGGCCAGAGACCCCGCCCTCTGGGTATTTAAGGTGCTGACGCCCATCCTACTTCCTTGGGCGGCCGTGGCACAGTGGTAATGGCAGTCGACTCTCGATCGGAAGGTTAGAGGTTCGAATCCCGCGTCCGCCCACCATGTGTCGTTGTGTCCCTGGGCAAGACACTTAACCCCGAGTTGCTCCCGGTAGGTCTGGATGGCGCCTTGCAAGGCAGGCTACCACTACCGGTGTATGAATGTGTGAATGAATGGGTGGATGGCTGGTATTGTAAAGCGCTTTGGGGCTCCTCACAGGGGGCTGGAAAGCGCTATATAAATAAGCTCCATTTACCATTCCTCTTATTGCCCTTCACCTCGCTTAAACCTGAACTCTCTTCGCGGGACTTCTCTGTGCCTCATCGCTCGACCAGAGGTGAGCTTGCTCCCTACATAGGGCGTACAGAGAATTCTTCCTGCGTACTACTGGACTAGCAAAAGCTAGTCCGGCACATTTTTCCTTAACCCAAAAGTATTTTCTTCTCCTCTTCCACAGACTGCTTCGCTCGACGGTGCTAAGCTGCGTCACATCGCTACCTCTGCTAATTTCGTAGCAGGCTAACCAGCGAAAGCGATGCAACGGAGGAGACTTCTCAAATAAAAAGAAAAAGGATTTCGGAAGGACTCGCTCGTCTTATCTCGGGCATAACTCCGGAGAAAGGAAAGCGAAAGACAAGACTTCCGAAAAAGACTAGCAGGACTGCGAGCCCGACCTTGCGCGCCTGCCCCAACGGATACGGTTTTTTCCTCTCGGCGACGGACACCCATGAGGCCTGTCCTGTCTGCCAGGGAATGTTGCACGCAAACATGGCACTGGATGCACCCGAATCATGTCCACACTACAGCCAGATGCTAGAGGCGGTGAGGAGGCACCGGGCGGACTTCGTCGCCAAAGCCATGGACGCTGCTGCGGCGCCAACAGACCCGGACACTACTGAGCCTCTCACTCCCACGCCGGAGCTCGAGAGCATGGCTCTGGAGGACACCACCCAGGGCGAATGGGGCGACAGCCCATACGCGCTAGCTCCCATTGGGGACTTAACAGTCGACTTTGACACTCGAGGCTTGATGAACGAGGACGAGGTCTCAATCTCAGCCCCAGGCAAATTTTCTGCGGATGACGCCGAAGTTGAGTACGACGAACAAGGGGGAGACCTCTCTCGCACCCCGGCGCCTATGCTCCCGGAGACTGACTTTTCGATCCCTACTCTGTTCGACTTGTGTCGCAGAGCATCGGATACGTTGCAGATCCCATGGCCAGAGCCTCCATCTCGTCAACAAGTCACGAGGTTGGCAGGAAAATACTTGTTCTCAAAGCAGCAGTCCACAACGAGGCAAAAAATACCCATCTTTCCAGATTTCCTCACGAAGCTGTGTTGCACCTGGACTCAGCCCAGGGCTCTCATGCTACTGCCGCTCTTGCAGTTCCTCGACATGGATGGGATGGATGCAACGGGTATAGCCAACATGCCACAAATGGAGGACACGCTGGCGTCTCACCTGGCTTCCAGGTCATGTGGGACGAAACCAACTCTGCCCAGCAAAGCCTTTTGAGCCTCGGCTTCTCTGCTCGAGAAATACTACAAGGCTCAGGGTCTCGCGGTGCATGCAATGAACGCATCTGCCATGATGCAGGCGTACCTGGCTGAAAAACTGCAGGAGCTCCAGGTAACGACGGCCAGACAGGCTACCGCCAACGTGCTAGAAGAAGCCCGCAGGACAACAGACTTTGTGCTCTGTATGATCGGAACAGCAGCTGTTGCACAAGGTAGAGGCATGGCTGAGGTGGTCATTGTACAACGCCATCTGTGGATGACCCTAACTGACCTCCAGGAGGGACAGAAAATTCCTTTTCTGCACCACTCAATAGAGCCGACGGGATTGTTCGGTAAAGCTTTGGATCGAATTCAGACCAGACTGGAACAGAGGCGCAAACAGGCTGAGGCTCTCTGGGTAGGCATCCCCAGAAGAGCTTTCGCCCCCCCCCTCCAGGGAGTCGGTTGGGAACAGAGCCCCGTAGCCTCGACACCACTCAACCACACGTGTCCTACCGCAAAAGCGGCCTACATACGAGACAGAGCACCGGCGGAGACCACCGCCGGACCCACCTCAGGAAGAACACGCCTGGAGCAAGAACAGATTTGTTCCCCGCCAGGCGGTCCGACACTGGGCCTCCTCGGCGAACCGGGACGCCAGACAGAAAGGGGCCTGACGAACCAGGCCCTCTTCTTCAGAGACAGGTGAGGGGGGTCACGTGCTACAGTGCCTGACCCGTTGTAAACCACGGGGCCGGCAATACACAAATCAAACAAACCTGTGACACGTCCGCGCTCCAGGGGGGTGCGCCGACAGAACCTGGCAGTCCACCTTCCTGGCTACCAGCTCCTATTCAATGGATTCCAGTAAGTGACAGGGGGTCACGACAGAAGCCCACAGGCCAAAACTAGTGTCACACATTCACAAAGGAAGTGGTGATGACACTGCAGTATGTGTAAACACTCAATGCAGAGCAGAAATGGCACCAGGGCTAAATCAGATCCCTCTTCCCTTTAATATAAGTGGACTGGACTTTCTGTCACCAGCCAAAGAAAGAACTGTTCAACACGGAGAACTACTTTGGACAGCTTTACATTCGCCCGCTGAAATTGTCCCCTTATCCTCAGTGGGCGACATGCCCTGCTCAAGTAATGATCCTGCAGCGTGTGACCACGCTCGCTGTACTGAATCAGTTCTACTCTTAAACGACACCCCCCATCAGGTGAAATACAGCTCGCTGGAGGTTCATCAGGCCCTAGGGTACTGATGAGGCTGGAGGCCAATGTACCAGACCCAACCATGAAGCGGGCTGGAGTCAGGAGGTCTGCTCGTATAAAGAACCTGCATCCACTCCGAACCATGACTCCCCACAAAAAGAGGAAAAACAGGCATTCTTTTCTGCTTTTGCCCAATAATGACAACAGTTTTCTTCTGCCTCCCAACACTCTCGGTCAGACAGGTAAGGAGGTACATCTGCAGGAGGGACCTATCCTTAACTTAGTTGGCCCTCAAGGGGCCTCAGAAATCGGGGCCTCGAGGAGGAGCTGGTTCCACTACCTGCTCCTCTCCAGGGACCCGCCACGTCGCAAGAAAGAACAACCTTGCCGCTTATGCTGAGAACTGTGGTAAATCTCAGCTTGGTGGCTGAGAGGAACAAACTGGTGGCCTCAGGCCTGCCTGAGAACATGGTAAATACCATTCAAAATGCCCGAGCTGTGTCAACACAGTCTCTCTACACCCGGAAATGGCGTATTTTTGAAGCTTGGTGCATGGAAAGAAATATTATTTCTTATTAATGTGACTTGGTCCACCTCCTCACCTTTCTTCAAGACCTGTTGGAGAAAGATAGTTCTTTCTCAACCATCAAGGTGTTTTTACCAGCTATTTCAGCTTGCCACGAGGGCTGGGGAAGCAGGACGCCTGGCGCGCACCCGCTCATAATAAGATTCATGAAGGGCGTGCTAAGGAAGAGACCCCCCAGCAGGATCTTGACCCCTGAATGGGATCATAGTCTAGTCTTGGGGGCTCTCTGTGACCCCCCATTCGAACCACTGAGCGACATTAAGATAGATCTATTATCTTATAAGACCGCTCTGCTATTGACCCTGTGCTCGGTGAAACGTGTGGGTGACCTCCATGCTTTATCCGTACACCCAATGTGTACCAGGTTTGCCCCTGACAGTGTCAACGGTCACCCTAGGGCCTAATCTGGCGTATATCCCTAAGGTCTTGACTCTGAACCCCAGAAGTCTGGACTTTGATCTCTCTTCTTTTCCACCTGCTCCTGTCCTCACTCAGGAACAGAAAAGGCTGAAGGCTCTCTGCCCTGTGGGAGCTTTAAGCGCTTACATGCAGAGAACAACTGAATGGAGAAAAACAAATCAAACTGTTTGTGTTTTGCGGCCCCAGTTACTGGTAGGGCCCTATCAAAGCAGCGTCTCTCACACTGGGTAACTGAGGCCATAAAAAGGGCGTACAGTAGCAAAGGTCAACAGGTGCCCTCTGGAGTGCGTGCCCACTCCACTCGGGGCCTGTTCACCTTGTGGTCATTGTTCAAGGGTGTACCAGTTGCAGACATCTGTGCGGCTGCAAACTGCAGCTCTACAAATACGTTTGCAAAGCATTACAGTTTGGACCTTACTGCGTGTGATGTCACTCAGGCTGTCCTTTCTAACACACAGTAGAAAGCGGCCTTGAGATGCCTATTGAATAAAGGCGGACATTCACACTAGGATGCATTTTACTGAGCATTTCAAGGGCGTGAATGAATTACATTCCCATAGCATTTATGTTGCACCGAGTGACTGACTGATAAAGGAACTGAAAGTTATGCACCATAACTCATGTTTCCTGAAGGAAGGGAAAGAGGTGCAACATACTTGGCACTTTTCAATGCTGAAAGCTCGGTGAAGTGCATTTTGGAGGAAGTAGGATGGGCGTCAGCACCTTAAATACCCAGAAGGCGGGGTCTCTGGCGTGACGCTGACGCCCCTGCCGTAAAGGCGTGATTGTATTCCTTCAGGTAATCGCGTGGAGCGCAATTTCCCATAGCATTTATGTTGCACCTCATTCCCTTCCTTCAGGGAACATGAGTTATGGTGCATAACTTTCAGGTTTCACTTACTGCTGCAATGAAGCATTTGCATAATTATTTAAGTGTTATTTTTTAATTCATTGTCCACAACTAAAAGGCCTGTTTTGAGATAAATTGGAAGGAAAAAAGTGATTAAAAAAGCAAGAATATGGACTAAATGTAAAAGGTAATTTAAAATAAATTAAAAAATGTACAGTATTTTCTGGTGTATAGGTCGCACCTGTGTATAGGTCGCATTGTCCAATTATCACCAATAGATTGGAAAAAATCCCTAGATAGGTCGCACTGGTGTATAGGTCGCACCTACGTTTTGCTCTGCTGCAAATGTCTGCCACAGGAGCACACAGCAAGGCTTTTAAGAAGATTAATGATTTTTTTTGATAAAAATTATAGCAAATATATGTCTGAGCTGAACTTTTCCTTAATAAATGAACGTAATTGTGAAATGAGCTGGATTTAAAAATTTGTTTCACCAAAAGTGATAACAAGCCATATATAGGTCGCACCTGAGTATAGGTCGCAGGCCTTGAAAAAACCATAAAAAGGTGCGACCTATACACCGGAAAATACGGGTATGTCATATACAGTATTTGTGTATTGATGAATTTTGTGACCACGCAAAGATTTGTGATATATTTGCTTGCAATATGTAAATTAGAGATTCCACACAGAAAGTGTGGTTTCTCCAAAAAAAATCAAGGTTAAATATCACATTTAGGTTTACATTGGTAAGTTTCAATATTAAATTTGTGTTGGTTTCATGTTTCATTACACAATGAAATTTTACAGAATCGTTAATTTATGTGGGTTACTTTTAAATGTCAGTGTATATTATTGAAATGAAACGTTGCACGTTAACATAAGAGACTGAATCTGCCGCAGGGTCTTCTGGATCATCATGAAACAGAAATGAATGGATTTTTAACAACAACATCAATAATAACAATGATCCATCCATTATACTGTATTTACCTGTTTCTTCCTTTTTGGGTTGTGGGGGTTTACTGGTGCCCATGTCCAGCGTGAGAGGATGGGGACACCTTGGACAGGTCTCCAGTCCATCACAGGGGTACACAGAGACAAACGAGACAAACAACCATTCACTCTCTCATTCTCACCTAGGTACAATTTAGAGTTACCAATCAGTCTAACATGCATGTTTTTGGTCTGTGGGAGGAAACCGAAGTTCCCAGAGAAAAACCATTCATGCACCGAGAGAACATGCAAACTCCACCCAGAAAGGTCCCCGGTTGAGATTTGTACCAGGGCAACATGCTTGCTGAGTGATACACAATGGCATGTTGAGAATAACATGTTAACATAGAAATAATACTATCAAATGGAAACTATACAATTGCAACAATTAATTTTAAGAAATTTGGTCAATTTGTCCTCTAATAATCTAAGCTTATAGCATCACAACAAGCCAAATTTAATTATGGGATTTATTTAAAAGGAAAGTCTTATGCACAGAAAAATTACAATTCTACATCTAAAATCCACATTTCTTGAATTATTTCAGGAATTTAGGTATTGTCTGTGTGCAGACTTTTGAGAACATGAAATATTGTTTTTTGACAAATTTTTGTTGTCTTATCAAATCCAAGGACAAAAGTGCCTTTCATTTAAAATGGAGCTTTGCTTACTCCTTTCAAAAGTAAATTTTTTGTTTTTTTGTTTAGATATGCTTGTTTGACATGCAAAAGTCAATCAGCTAAAACACATTTTATTTGGCTCGTTTTTTTATATAGCAAAAATATAATAACACTGTTTAAGGGTTTCATCTATTAGCTATTTATTCCATATTTTCTCCCACAGACTGTGCAAAAGTTGGACCACTGTGACATGTTCCACTACTCCATAGACTATATATAATATATTTTGGTTGTTGCAGTCTAAGGTGATGAAAAAAGCACTGAGGGATTTGAATAGTGAATGTTTGTAGTTTTTGAGATGAGAGATTGTCTGTACTGGAATTAAACAAGGAATGCAAGTAAATATTAATGTTTTGGTGCACCATATTCAAGTGGGTAGGAGTTAAACTGTGGATAAAAAGAATTTTTTTTTTCCAAGACAGTGCAGAGTGACAGATCCTGTTGAGTGGAGGGAAACATTTTATCCACCAATAGGCACAATAGCAGAGCCAAGAGGTGGCCAATGGTGGCTTTTCCCCCATAGATTAATCTTGGGCCACCCCAGTCATTTGAGGAAACTATATTCACAAAGATGACGGATAGGATGTTTCCAAGTCTCCTCTTCACACTGCAATTGGGGACCACAACTGACTTACATTAAACTTCACCTCTTACTTTTTTTTTTAAGAAGACAAGGTCACTGAAACTAAAATGATGCTCTAACACATCTTTTTTCATTCAACCTGTATTTAGGCAGGTTGGTCCCATTGAGCCTCGAGGACTCATTTACAAGAGAGACCTGGCTACAAACAAAGAATGATGACCACAGCAGCAGTAGATTTTCCTTGGACAATCAACAATAGACAATCACAAGAGAGGCATACAGATTTATTTATTTATTTTGTTAACAAGTTAAAACAAAGATGTCAACGTAGCAAAACAGACAGATTGTAAGGTAGACGTGGAAAATCAAAAAACAGGAACATGTCTGCCTTGGTTTTTGCCAGGATTCCAACAGATTCTTAAAGCCATTTAGATAAGTCAAGATCGAGAACTTCCGATCTTTTTGTAAGATATTCCAGGAAGCTGGAGCGGAGTAGGAGAAGGCCCCTTTGCCAAGTTCAGTCCTCACTAACGGAACACTGCAGGTAATCATGTCCTGAGAGTGCACGCTGTAGCTGTACTCACACAGAGACATGTAGGAGGAGATGTATGAGGGCAGCAGACCAAGAAGTGATTTAAAGATGAAAATGTACCAGTGGAAGTCTGCGTGAGGTTAATGATGTCCAGTTAACCAGTGACTCCAGTGTTTTTGTTGTACTTTTACCAGATGGCTGCTCTTATCTGAGCTCCCCTCGGATGTCAGGCCGCGGAGGAGGAACAGCAGTGGTTTATAAAAATAGTTTTAAATGCAAGCAGTGCACTACACCATCTTCTTTCTCCAGCTTTGAGGTGACTTTATTTGAGGCGGGTCACTCACATCCTGTGCTGTGCGCTGTCATCTACAGAGCCCCCAAATATAATAAGGATTTTTTGAATGACTTTTCTGATTTCCTGACTGGAATAATGATAAACCACGATGCAGTCCTTATTGTTGGGGATTTTAACATACATGTATGCTGTCCAGAGAAACCACTGGTGAAGGACTTTCTGAGCCTCACTGACTCTTTTAACCTGGTTCAGTGGGTGGCTGGTCCCACGCATGAACATGGACACACGTTGGACCTGGTTCTCTCTCACGGCTTGTCTGTGACCGACCTGGAACTTTATGATAATGTTATTTCTGACCATAGGCCTGTTTTATTTGATGTTGGTTTGTCCTGTGCTCCAGTTAAAAACTACGTTCCTGCCCAGCGACGTAGAGTTTTTAAACCTTCCACTGCTTGTCAGTTCTCTGCTGCCTTTGAACAGCTCTGTGCTCCATCTGACTCTGCTGCTGACACCGATCAGCTGAGCTCCTGGTTTGACGCCTCCTGTCAAACCATTTTGGACTCTGTGGCACCATTTAAACTGGTGCAACCTAAAGCCAGATCTGAACCCTGGTTCAATGAAAAAACTCTTGCAGCCAGACAGGAGTGCCGCAGAGCTGAACGGAGATGGAAAAAGGATAAACTGGAGGTTTCATTTCACATTTTAAAGGACTGTCAACGTCAGTACCAGAACATTGTTAAAGAGGCCAAAAAACAATACTTGTCAGACATTATCACGTCCAATCACAACAACCTGCGTGTCCTTTTTGAAACTATTGACTCTGTCCTGAAGGCCCCACAACCTGTCTGCCATGAAGCCTCAACTGAACTCTGTAATGACTTCCTGCAGTTTTTTATAAATAAGGTTGTTACCACAAGGGCCCTTATTTCAGCCCCTGCTTTTGACCCCTCCTGCTTGGTCCCCTGCCTGGCTGTGTTCGATAGATTTGAACCAGTGACTCTGACCCTTTTAGAGGATGTGGTTGGCCATATTAAGCCATCAGGTTCCCCTCGTGACCTTGTCCCCCCTCGTCTGTTAAAAGAGGTTTTTTCCAGCATCAGGCAGGTGATCCTTGCTGTTATCAATAGCAGTCTGTCCTCAGGTGTTGTGCCAATAAGTTTTAAACATGCGGTGGTGCAGCCCCTGCTTAAAAAGCCCAGCCTAGACCAATCTGTCTTGGCTAATTTTAGGCCCATCTCCAAGCTGCCTTTTATTTCAAAAAATTTAGAAAAAATTGTGTATTCACAGGTGAAATGTTTTCTGGACGAGCACAACATATGATGATTCTGGTGAACATGTGGTTCTTGTCTTGCTTGACCTAACCGTTGCCTTTGACACAGTGGACCATAACGTTTTAATATCACGTTTACAGCACCAAGTGGGTATCTGTGGTACTGCACTGAGCTGGTTTAGGTCCTATCTGGCAGACAGAACCATGTCTGTGAACATAGCTGGTTCTGAATCCTCCACTGCTCCTCTGTGTTTTGGGGTTCCACAGGGCTCCATTTTAGGTCCCCTGCTTTTCTCCCTTTACCTACTTCCATTGGGATCAATCCTCAGAAAGCATGGGATCTTTTTTCATTGTTACGCCGATGATAGTCAGATCTATATGCCACTAAAAAAGAAAGATGCCTCCTCAATCAGGCCACTTCTGTTGTGTCTTGAAGACATCAAAGCTTGGATGTCTTTAAACTTTTTAAATTTTAATGAAAAGAAAACAGAAGTGATGGTGTTTGGTCCTAGTGGCTCTTGTGAACCTTGCCCTGTTGATCTGGGCCCTCTGGCACCACATGTAAAGAAAACAGTTTCTAACTTGGGTTTTAAAATGGACAGTGATTTTAAATTAGATTCCCAGATTGGAGCGGTGGTCAAGACCAGTTTTTATCACCTCAGACAGCTGGCTAAGGTAAAGTCCATCCTTACACAGCAGCAGCTGGAAACAGTAATCCATGCCTTCATCACCTCTCGGCTGGATTACTGTAACGCTCTTTACCTTGGAGTCAGCCAGTCCTCCCTCAGACGTCTCCAGTTGGTCCAGAACGCTGCTGCTCGGCTTCTAACTGGAGTTCATAAGAGAGAGCACATCACCCCCACTTTGGCTTCACTCCACTGGCTGCCTGTTCATTTTAGAGTTCATTTTAAGATTATTTTATTTGTTTTTAAAAGTTTAAATGGTCTTGCTCCATCCTACCTCTCTGAGCTGCTTCACCCATACTCTCCTGCTCGGTGCCTCAGATCAGCTGATCAGCTACTTCTGGAGGTGCAGAGATCCAAACGGAGGCTAATGGTGAATCCAGACCGAATGCGTTTTCTACTGCAGGAACGTCCAGTTTACATGCAAAGTCAATGGTGGACGCACCTCCAGCAGCCTCCTGGCGTCTTGCGTCACGTCGCGTGCGTGTTGAGCGTGCTGGAGAACGATTTCCGTGCACGTGAACCCGCGTCAGCCTCCAAAGCACGCCTCCAACATGCTGAAGATTTCGCCGTTCAACTTTCAAACGCCGCTCAAACTCTACCCGATTGGTTGGTGTGTCAACCAATCAGGGAGAGTCGGGGGAGAAGAGAGGGGGTCAGGGGGAGAGTCCCTATGTGACGCGGAAACCAGTGACGCGGAAACCATTGCGCATGTGACGTATTGTTTGTGGAACACAGAAAAAACCCGCGGAGTCATGGAATATGGAAGAGAAACTCATTGTAGCTGTGTGTTCGCGACAATTCCTTCACAACCAGTCAAGTCTGCTCCACAGAGACAGAAATAAAGAGCTCCTCACCTCGCGGAGTGCAGTGACGACTCGGTACACCGGTAAGCTCCTCCCCCACACCCCGCAGCAGCAGGGTTGCCAGATAAACATGAATTTTATTATTTTTATTTATTTATTTTTACCCCTTTTCAGTGCAAATGTTCACTAAACTCAACACATTATTAATCTTATCAGACCCTCACGCAGCAAATATGACAGTTTGGGTTAAAAAAAATAAAAAATAAGCAACAGTACTAGATGATTAATTAATTTTTATCTGGCAACCCTGCGCAGCAGTTTTCTGGGTAGTTTCGCTTCTGGCTTTTTGGTCTGGACACAAAGTGCGTCCACTTGCGTGCGTGTTGAGCTTTTTTGCCGTTGAAATCGCGTTCGGTCTGGATGTACCATAAGAGGGGACAGAGCTTTTTCTGTTGCTGCTCCAAAACTGTGGAACAATCTCCCTCTTCCCGTCAGACAAGCTCCTTCACTGTCCAGTTTTAAAACTCTTCTAAAAACACATTTTTACTCACTGGCTTTTAGCACAGACTGATTTTGTTCTGCATTGTTTTTATTGTTTTTATTGATCTTAATGTTTTAACAACTGCTTTATTTTTATGTGTTTAAATGTTCTTGATTTTATGTACAGCACTTTGTTGCAGCTGTGGTTGTTTTAAAGGGCTCTATAAATAAAGTATAATTATTATATTATTAGTGAATACAGGGTGCAGTGGTGGGTACAATAAACACAGCCAGTTATGAATCAGTGCACCATGATAGACAGAATCCAACATGTCCAGGGTACTTGTAGGAGCATTCATGTAGATAACGTCACCGTAATCAATGGAGGGAAGGAAAGTCACAGATACAAGGCGTTTACTAGCATTCAGAGTTAGACATGATCTGTTTCTGAAAAAGATACCCAGGTTAACTTTCAGTTAACTTTCAGTTAACCTGGTAAACAGTGAAGATTACTAGGTTTTCCACATGGAGTTTAAAAGAGAGATGCAAATCGACCAGGATACCCAAATATTTATAGGAATTAACAAACTCGATAGGGATACCATTTGAGGATAAAATCAGAGGAAGAACTGCTTGGACCGGCTTCCTGTTTGAAAAAACATCCCTTTGGTTTTATCAGCATTTAGGACAAGTTTGAGATGGAACAAATCTGACTGGATGATGTCAAAAGTGGATTGCAAAAGCTGGAAAGCCATAGCAACCGTTTTAGCTCGACAGTAAACAACTGTGTAATCAGCATAGAAATGTAAGGATGTATCAGGGATGCTCTGACCTACATTACCTATGTAGATTGTAAAGAGGGTTGGTCCTAAGACTGAGCCTTGTGGTACACCATTGTTGACTGTTAAATAACTGGAAGAAGAATCATTATGTTGAACCCGTTGCCTCCGATCGGAAAGATAGTTAGAAAACCAACCAATGGTGTGATCTGAGAAATCGATTTATGAGAGCTTATGACACAAGATGCTATGATCCACAGTGCCAAAAGCTTCAGACAGGTCTAATAAAAGTGCAGCACAATAATCCTTAGCATCCAATGCTTCAACAACATCATTAAGAAACTTCAGTGAAGCAGTTGTTGTGCTATGTGGTTTCCTGAAACCAGATTTATGGAGAGATAAGATGTTAAATGAGTCTAGATAATTTTTGATTTGAGAGTTTTTCAGTTTTTCTAGAACCTTGGCTAAAATGCAGAGTTTAGAGATCGGTCGATAGTTTTTCAGTGAGGTGGGGTCACCTCCCATCAGCAAAGGAAGAACAAAGGCTGTTTTCCAAGCATCTGGAATGGAGTTTTGGCTTATGGACAGGTTAAAGATGCAGGTCACAGGGACTGTGATGATATGAGCAGCCAGCCTTAAAAAATAAGGTGGAAGTTCATCTGGACCTGCATCTTTTTTAGGATCAAGACCTTTTAACAGTTTAATTACCTCCTGAGAACGGAGAAAAAGAGAAGGTGTGATTAACTGAGGATTGACTTGTAGGAGGGATTTTATATGTAGAAGTTTGGTTATTAAATGAAGTGGCTGAATTTCCATTAGTAACTTTATCAAATAATGAACTAGAAGCAACAAAATGTTTGTTGAAACAGTTCAGGATCTCATGCTTGTTTGACACGGGAACAGAGTTAACGATAATTTGTGATGGGAGGTCAGATGACTGGGGGATGCCTGAGAGAGATTTGATGGTTTTCCAGAATTTTTTAGGGTCTTTAGATTTTTGGAGGTCTGAGATAAGAAATAGTTTTGCAGCTTTGATGGCAGTTGTACATTTATTCCTTAGCTGTCAAAAATTCAACCTATCAGTGTCTGAGCCAGATTTTCTTGCTGCGGCCCAAATATAGTCTCTCCTGTACAGGGGGTCAGCTAGTTCAGGAGTAAACCAGGGGCTGTCACATCCCTTTATCCTGAACCGGAGGAAAGGAGCGTGTTTGTTCACAAAATAAATTAAACTATTATGAAAATAGTTCCAAGTGGTGTTCACGTCATCAGTTAATAGAATACGTTGCCAGTCAAAGTGGGATCGATCCCAGAGGAATGACTGTTCACAAAAACATTTCAAATCCCTTTTTGAATTAATCTGGGCTTAGAAAGTGGAAGTTTAATATCTCTGAGAACCGTTATTACACAATGATCACTCAAAATGTCAGTGAATACACCTGAACCAGGGAATTTGTGAGGTGTATTTGTTAGAAACAGGTCGAAGATTGAAGGTTTTTAGGACAGTTTTTGTTTGGTCTATTGGGAGAGTCAATAAATTTGGTTAAATTGAGTGATAGGTAACATTCCTTGAATTTATCACAGAGGGGGGTTGACTTATCCCAGTCAATGTTGAAATCTCCTGCCAATAAAATCTCTTTGAATTTTAAATTTCCTAGGAATTCTATTAGGGAGGACAGAGCCTCAGGTGTTGCTGAGGGGGGATGATAACAACCCACTACAGATAAGATCTGGCCTCCATTCAAAGTAATGTTTACAGCTAAGGCTTCAAACTGGTTTGGGATTGTTTTAGCAGACACAAGACTGGAAACCAGAGAATCTCTAAAGTAAATAGCAACTCCACCCCACCTTTTTTGACGGTCACAGCGATAGCTATTAAATCCATTGATTACCAGATCATCATTCAGAACAGATTTGTTGAGCCAAGTTTCAGAGATGAAGATCACATCTGCCCCAGAAGAACTGACCAGAATTTTCAAGGCATCAAGTTTTTTTTAGAAGGCTACAAGTGTTTACATGCAGGAAATGAAGACCTGACATGTTTTTAAAGTAATTTGGTGTACTGTAGGTAAAGGAGCTGTATGTAACTTTTCTAACGATATACTTTTAACATATTTCTTGACTCTGTCACTACCTCCTGACATACTGATTTTAGACAAGTAATCTCTGAAAAAAACTATTGTCCCCTTGCTTCTCTAAAAGCATTTCTAAAAAGCCACAGTGACCCATCGTTAACCAGCCAATAAAAACAGCGTTTGTAACCAGCCAATAAAAACA
Organism: Garcialebias charrua; assembly: GCA_038048925.1. Taxonomy (NCBI): domain Eukaryota; kingdom Metazoa; phylum Chordata; class Actinopteri; order Cyprinodontiformes; family Rivulidae; genus Garcialebias; species Garcialebias charrua. Next base: position 34,438 of record JBBPBX010012073.1, on the reverse strand, counting down.
GAGCTTGAATTTGAATTTCAGCAGAGCAAGGGGTAACAGATCCATATATGGCTCTGAGGGGGAGGGACCAGAAACGTGTCTCTGTTCAAAATTTTCCTAAGTTCCAGCGTGTTCCAGAAATTACATACTGAACTTTTAATGGGGGTCCAGGGTTGGGCTGAATCCCTGAGAGCAGTAACAACATTATTATCAGACATTTCCTTGAGTTTTTTGTCAATGATGTGTTAATAGTGTGACAATTAGCCCCCATAATTGAACTATGAGAAACTTTAATGAAGATGTGATCATTCAGAACCCCAAAATAGTGAAAGTTGCAGTGATGGGCAGACCCAGATGTGTTAACAAGATTCAGTGATTCCAGATATTCTGAGATCTGAAAATAATGACAAAAATATGAATGGTGCAGAGAAGTCTCAGACCATAAAATGTAAAAAATTAGATGGGCAAACAAATCTGACGAGATGGCTCATCTGCAGTTTGAGTTGGGCTGAGGAGGCAGGCTCCAGCCCCACAGTGAAGATGAATGGATGCGGCCATGGGAAACAGAAGCTGGGTCCAGAATCAACAGGTAGAAACAGATAATTTGCATGATATGACCATAGCTGGCTGATCACAATTTTCACACAAAGGTCTGATAAGATTATTTAAATAAAATCAAGACATTTTTCAGAGTTGTCAAATGCATTGAAAAAATTGGAAAGTAGATAGAAAAATTTTGAAAAAACATCATGCTCATCTGATCATTATTGTTTAACAGACTAAGCACTAAATTGTTTGTCAATTGTTTATTGCAACCATAGCAAAAACCAAGGGCCTATAGTATCTTTAAGAAGCTTTTGTGCTAGTTAATAAAATGATAACCATGAGGACCTGATGTAGAGGATGAACCACAAGCAAGTTCTGCTCAAACTTATCAGCTAGCAGCAACTAATACTAAAAGGCTGGCAAGTGGCAACAAGGAGGTCAGATATTACCAGATTTTATCGGAGCAGCATCTCCCTTTGTGTCTGAGGGAGGTAAATTGCAACATGTGCTGAGACGTTTGCTAAAAAGCAAACATGAGGAATGGACATTCTGATGTTATACTACAATGATAAGAGACATTAAATTATCTAAATAATTGTCACATTATATCAAAGTGTGTTAGATTGTCAAAGCTGTGAAATTCTCTATTTTGAAATGGTGCATAAATACATGCAGACAGGGTTTTTTTTATTCCTCTGTCAGTCAAACTGACAGACATGGGGAAGGTGTTGCATCCTCTGATCCAAACGCTTTCATGGCGAAGTATCACTTCTGTTTGTCACTTCAACATGAGAAGTCTCCCTGTAGACACTTGTTATAGTTCTACATGTTTCTCTGAACCGGAATGAGGTGTAAATTAAAAACTTATTTTCAGGATTTGACCCATTAAAAATTCCATCCAGTTCAATTCATTTCAAAATACTATATTAATCCCAAAGGGAAATTAAATGTTGTGGCTCATCATCCTGGTTTCATTAAGAGTTTCTATAGAAGCCGACAGCTGTGGGCAGGAAGGATCTCCCGCATCTGTCCGTCCTGCAGCTGTCTGTCCTGCAGTGGATCTGAAGAAACTGGCTGCAGATGCCGATTCCCTTCCATCCAGATCCAGCAGGCCTCTTGGTCCTCCTGGGAAACAGGATCACCTAAATGTTGGGCAGAACTCTTCCCTGAGTGATGGCCCCTACTCTCTGAAGCTTGTTTAGCTCCTTATCATTGCTGAGAGCCAGCTGCAGGGGTTGGGGGATGATCCTGATCTTCTTGTTGTTGTGAGCTGCGTTTCCAGCTCCAGGATCACGGCAGTCACTTGGGCACCTCCTCAAGGTAGGCGGAGATGAATCCATGGTACCTCCTTTACAGCTCATTTGGGATTTGGAACTGTAGTTGAGGTAACATTTGAGCTTTAAATTGTTAATCAGCTGCTCCCGGTTGTAGAAAATCACTTGTCATGGTTACGCTTCATAACAAATGTCCAAAAATAACAAGGTTTTCATTAAAAATTCTTCCAACTGCACAGCATCCAATACCAGTGAAAGTAATCATCCAAAAAAAAGCCATTTACATCCAGAAATAAGATGAAATAATGTTTTCAAAAACAATATCCCACAATGAAAACAACAGATACGTCAACATGCAGCCACCTTGACCGGCGCAATTCTAGAACTATAAATCACTGTAGGAGCTAACATAAATCTCATTATGTTATCTACAAAATGACATTTATAATAAACTTTAACTTAGTTAGCACCCCTTTATGTCACACAGAAGCACAATATCATATTAACTTATTGACACTGTAGGATGTGTGGTCTCCACTTGTTGCACATTTTCTTGTAATTTTTGCTAAGCAAGTACATACATATATTTAGATCTAAAGTTTGGAATTCTGAGGACAAAAAATTTAAGGAAACAAAAGTAGAAAGGTAAGTGCTTTATTAATAGGTGCAAGAATATGGTGGTGGACCAGCAATCTGCGGAGGACGGAATAGGGTGAGTATGTGATAATCATTAAACTTAGAATGCTACCGGACAGAAGAGTAGACTACTACTATGAATGTATGCATCTTAAGAGATAAGGGAGAGGTGGGAAAGACTCAGGACCAGGCAACATAACCAGCAATGAGAACCAGGAGTTTCTAGGCATGTTGAACAATTAAATTGGTGGTCTCCAGGGTAGAAAGTAACTTGGAAAGAGGGACAATGTGAAAAGCCTTAGAAAATCAGTAAACCACAGTAAAAATGACAGTTACTTACATAGGGTGGGAGACCAGGGATGAAGTTAACTGTGATGTGAGAGACCAGGGACAACATGGAATTGGTAAGAGTTGTAAGAGACCTGCAAGAAGTTGGTCACCACTCTTATTGCATGTGATTGTACAAAGTAGGACAGGTTGAGACAAATTCCTTTATATACATACTGGGCCACCAAAAAGGCCTTTGAACAAACAAATCAACATGTGATTATTTCCATGGTAGCAAGTCAGCTTTGAGTTACGGACCCATTGCAGGATGTGTACCTCAACAGCCTTAAGGAACAAACAAATGGTCACAGGACCAGTACCTGGGTCAAGTTCATCCCATCTCTAATCAGTTCTTCTATAACTCAAGTCATGGCTCTGATTGTACAAGAAGATGCTAAGAGGTTTTCAGCCAACTTAGACTCCTCTAAATCAGAAAACCGACGGGAAAGTGCATCAGGTTTGGTGTTCTTTGTTCCTGGACGATAAGTAATGGAGACACAGAATCTTGCAAAAAACAGTGACCATCTAGCTTGATGAGCATTGAGCTTCTTGACATTTTGTTATTGGGCTAAGTGCTTATGTTTTGTCCATAGGATGAAGGTATGTTAACAACTTTCCAACCAATGCTTCCATTATTCTAAAGCCAGTTTAATTGCTAGCAACTCACAATCTCCCACATAGTAATTTCTCTCAGCAGGTGACGTCAAGTGAAGAAGCACAGGGGTGAAGATTACCATCTGTCTCAGTATGCTGAGAGAGGACAGCTCCAATGTCAGTGTCAGATACAATGACTTCTGGAATTACCTATCTCTTAAGATCAGGGAGACATAGAATACAAACTGCTATAAACATTTAGGTTTTGAAGGCAGTATCGGTCTCATGGGTCCATTTGAAACATCTCAAAGATGATGCAAGATGTAGAGCCATCTGACTATAGTTTTTAATGAAAGAGATACAGTATTAAAAATAGCAAAACCCAGAAATGTCTGTAACTTTTCAGTTTTTGGGTACTGACCATTCAGCTACTACTCTTATCTTGTATTATCAGGATTTGTGCTCACCTGTCCACTTTCCAAAGTTAAACCCAAAAATTAGACTGTGGTGATGTGAAACTCACTCATCACTGCCATAATGAATAGCTGGTTCTCATTAGTCTTTGTAGGATGGATCAAACGTAGTGGCTGTACATTTTGGTAATCCTGGGAATACATGAGGATTTCATCCAGATGAACGAAGACAAACATATTCAAAAACATCTCTGAGGAGCTCCAAGCAGTAGGTGGATAGTAAAGTAGTAAGCAAAATGTGGAAGAAGAGACAGAACCTTCTGTTTACAGAAAACATGACTAAGTTGTGGTAAGTGAGTGGATCTTTAGATAAGTCTGGTTTATCTCACAAAGTTTGATGTTTCTGAATGTGCTGGTGAAGATTCTCAGTCAACCAGGACATGATTTGACCTGTTCTTGACTGATTAAATTCTGTTCACCACCTGAGTCAATTAAAGCTTGCATAGGAAGGTTGAGTTTATAACAACAAACTATAGCGGGTAACAAGAAAAAGGCTCCAGGAGAGCTAGAAATATTTTTACTGGTGTGCTCTGACTTTTAGCATCATAGGGCAGGAAGCAACAAAATGTCCCGGCTTCACAGTAAATGCACTCCTCGGCTTAAATATGCTGTTGTCTTTCCTCCGGAGTCAATCTCGTTTGGCCAATCTGCATAGGGTCAAGGTGGTCAATAAACGTGTTTTCGTATTTGAACATCAGCTGATGTTTTGCGGTAGCCTGAGCTGTGGTGAAAACTAGTCCTGTAGGAAATGTTATTGTGATTTAATTGCAATGTAGTCCTATTGTACATTTCTTAAGAAAGTTTGTAAAGATTAAAACTGTTCATCAGGTGTTACACATTTGTCTACATTTCAAAATTAGTTTTATTTTCAGTACTTAGTTAATATTTACTCCACTTATAATTTTCTATTGAAATATCATTCCTTCTTCACCTCCTTATATATTTTAACTGTAAGCCCAGTTGTTTGTTCTGTTAGTTTATAGTCTAATGCACAAACGTCAAATTCAAGGCCCGCAGGCCAAATCTGGACCTTGTAAACAAATTTATTTTCAAGCAGATATTGACTGATATTCTGTTTCAAATTCAAGTTGTTGTTAAAACTGTTTTACTTGGACAACCTGGTTTCTAAAAATTAAAGATAATATCAAAGACAAAACTATTTAAATTTTATGTATGTATTTATGTAAATAAAAATGCAAATAAAAAATAAAATAGATGGGAAATCTGCACATTAGCACTGTTATAAACTGATACAGTAATCATTTATGTACCTATGTATGTATGTAATCATGCATACATGGATGGATTGGCACAAATTGGCAGTAAGCTTCAGAAAATTGTGCAGGGCACCACATAAAATTTTGCCTAGGGCGTCACATTGGTTGAGGCCAACCCTGGAGTGAGATATTCTGATGCCAGACAAATAAATATAAACATGCACACACAGACAATTGATGACCATGTAAAGTAATTATTGGCCTTGATGACCAAGGTCAATAATGAACATTTAAACTTACAACAGCAACGCTATAAAACAACATTCATTGACCGAGTGATGGGGCTAAAACTTACACTGGGTCCAGTAAGGGCGCACCTGTCTTGTTCCCTGTATGTTTCAGACAAACATGTTTTTCTAGACTCTACATGTTTATTTTATAGGTTCTGTAAATGTTTTTTTTT
>JBBPBX010012073.1:0-28915 GCA_038048925.1 Garcialebias charrua | reverse complement strand
TTTTTTATCTGCACACGTGTTTTAAGCCTTTGTTTGACTGAGCTGAAGAGATGGACATAAAATAAAATAAAAATTATTGTTTTATAAACAATTTAGCTTCGCACAAAATACAGCTGATAATCTTTGAAGCATAAAAACAATCACATGTATCTAATATGTATTTTTTTTAATCATGATAAAGTAATTTTACATTCATATCACTTCTTATAATCTTGCAGCGGAGTCTGAATCAAAATGTGACACAGGCAAAGCCTCCCTTCGCTCCCTCCTTCAACATTTCAGCACTCTAGTATTAATTTAATGCCTCACCTATCTAATATTGTAATCTCATAAATTTTCTGCTTTTGCAATTTTGCCCCTCACCAACTCCGAGTTATGAAGCGCAAACCCATGAGTCTATATCCCACAGACTCAAACTTCATCTGACTTCACTTTCTCGTTTTCATTTATACAGCTGCAAACTGTGTGTGTGTATGTGTGTGTGTGTGTGTGTATGTGCGCGTGGAAAAGAGAAAGTGTGTCTGTGGGGAGAGGGGTGCAAGTGCAGTAAGAATATTCAGGTTCAGCGTGCTGTGAATGATGTCTGAGACTCTCCCAGGAGATGTAGGAGGTGCAGTCGAGGTGCTCATCTGCACTGATACAAACTGCACAAAGAAACATACAAAACTTCGACAGACGGCGCCTCCAGCCTCGTGGGAAAGGTTTGTGTTATTGTTTGTGTGTGGTAAGTTAAAGCTCAACAACAACATGGATATGTTCATCAGAAACCAGAGTACAAGCTACTTTTTTTTATCTTTTTTTTACTTATGATGAAGCGGTAGCTGAATGGATCACATTCATGGTTTTACAGCCAAATAATAATAATAATAATAATAATTGTCTAATCTTGTCATCTGCGTATGTTTCCCATACACAGACGAAATTCGTCTCTGCATTTAACCCAACCACCTACCAGGCGGTGCAGTGAGCAGCCATAGAAGGCGCTCGGGGAGCTGGAGAAATAGGTGTGCACTCATAGACACCCCAAGATGTGTAGTGGCCGGGACGCGAACCCGCGTCCTTCGGGTCCCAAGTCAAACGCCCTAACCACTACACCATCTTGGCTAATGTAAGTGGAATATGTCTATTATGTGGAAAATAGGCTTCAAATTACCACCTGAGATGAGCTTTGATCCTGCATACAGCCTCCCAACTTTTAATATGCATTAGATAAGCTCAAATTGACATTTTATTAATAGGGGAGCTGTCAGCATGGGGATACAGGATTTTTATTTAATCATTGTTACATTACTATGGAGATCATGTATCAAATGGAGGGAAAAATTACTCAATAATCAAATTTTATGACATTGGCGTATTAATATGTCAGAGAGAAAGATGGAATTATTGTTGCCTGTGTGCAAAGTACAGTATATTGAATCATGCAGGTGTGCTGTTTAATAGGGATTACCACACAACTCAACATTTGCACGGTTTAAGAACATTTATTCTGATTTGTATTATTTTATCAATGTGTGGCATGGAGGCTGCACAGCTGCAGAAAGAAAATCTTTGCAGAGAGTGGTGAAGGCTGCACAGAACTTGGTCGGAATCAGTCTCCCCACCATCACAGAAACATCCAGATGCAGGAAGAGAGCCACCTGCATCATGAAGGACCCCACACACCCAGTACACACATTTTTTTGCCCCACTTCCCTTAGGAAGGAGGTTGAGAAGCATTAAGTGTACAACCACTAGACTGAGGAACATCTTCTACCCTGAGGCTGTTAGACTCATGAATATCTAACCAGGATAATTACTGTAAAAAATCACATCATGTTGCTGCTGATCTGTTTCATGTTGCTTTGTTCATGCGTGCTCATCTGCTCACATAGACTACTGTTTGAGTTGCTGTTTGATGTAATGTTTTTATGCTACTAGTGCTTAGTGTATTTTTTGTTGATGTTTTTCTTAGTTCATATCTTAGATCTTATTAGTGTTTTTATTTTACATTATATTGCTGTATGTAACTGGGATCCTGTGTGCATAATCTCGTTCCAGCACATATGCCACATGTGGTGTGTATGACAAATAACTCCTGATTCTGACTCTGACTGAAAAGTGAGTTGGTTAATGGTTAATCCCCCCTCAAAACAATTGTAAATGCTAGTGTAGCTTTGTCATATTTTGGCTGAATTAAATGGTGAAACACTTTCTAACCAACCTTTCTCAGAGTAAAAACTCAACAAATATAATTACCTGTTTAAACAGTTATACACTGATCTTTGGAAAAACGGACAACTCAAAACACTTAAATTTTATATCAACCTACAAGTAAACTCAACAAGTTTCAACACTGAGAGAAAGGGAGCTCCGTTTTGCATTTTTGGTTCAATTAATTAATGTTTTAAATGTTAAATGCCCAAGGAAACATGAAACACTGTTAGGGAGCTAATGTGCCATCCTTTCAGGACTTTGTTTCCCCACCACTGAATGGCAAAATGTGCTAACTGAAAAATATATTTGTTTAAAACTTTGTATTTACCTATTAAATTCAAGTATGTGTGTTTATTAGAAAATATTTAGTGAATGTTTAGATTAACTTTGATTAACAATCATGTTAAAAATTGCATGAACACATACAACTGGTTAACAATCATAATCAACCCATTTCAAAGTGCTTGTGCCCAAGCCTTCATGGGCCCCTAAGCAAAATTTGGTTTGGGGACCTCTATTTCTGCTAATAATGTAGATTACTGAAATCATATAAGATCAGATTTACACACCTGACATAAGTTCATTGCAACTCTACAAAAGAAAAAAAAATAACACCAGTATGTAAAGTATTTTCCAACAAAACTTCATCTGGCTTATTATCTTTGATTCTAAAGAACTGCAACAGTAATGTTTAAATTTGTTTTAATGCAAGATCAACAACAAACAGATAAAATAACAGATGTATAAAAATTTATTAAATTGTGCAAAAACAGAAGAAAAAAATAAAGTAAATAAATAATGTAAATGAACAATTACTTGAAGCACATAAAATGGTTTAAAAATAAAATTCAAGCTGAATAATTAGTTCTTAAAACTATAAATATATGCAAAAATTTGCAAAAGCTGAACTAATTTTTAAAAAATAGAATTATACCGAAACCATTACTTTAAAAAAAAAACTATAATAATTCCACTTAGGGGGCCCTCTAGTGGCCCCGGGGCCCTAAGCAGCCTTTTAGTTTGCTTATTCCTGGGCCGGCCATGCTTGTCACAACGAACAAAGCAAAAATAGATATAACTCAGACATCTTTGGAGAGATTGAACTAAAATTTGATTCTATCATACATTAACACATTTGCTTAAAACTTTGATGTAGCATAAATATGCACTCCCATAACTATAGCCTTGGGTTGACTACCAGACTGATCATAAAACATGTTCTTTAAAGTACTCTAAACTTGAATGTCTGTTTTTTCACACATTCACTGTTCTTGGACTTGAGTCAGCTACAGTCTGGCAAATCTAAAAAAGCTAAGTCTGGTCCTCTGGAAATTCAAAAAAACAAAACAAAGCAAAAAATACTGTAGAAACATTTCGTCTTTTGTCAGAAAGACTTCCTCAGTCTGAGATGCTGTATTCAGCACCCTCTCACCCTCTTATAGGACTGAGCTGAATACAGCAGACTGAGGAAGTCTTTCAGACGAAAGACGAAACGTTTCTACAGTTGTTGTTTTTTTGCTTTGTTTGATGGGGCGGCCGTGGTGTAGTGGTAATGGCAGTCGACCCCTGATCGGAAGGTTGGAGGTTCGAATCCCGCATCCGCCCACCATGTGTCGTTGTGTCCCTGGGCAAGACACTTAACCCCGAGTTGCTCCCGGTAGGTCTGGATGGCGCCTTGCAAGGCAGGCTACCACTACCGGTGTATGAATGTCTGAATGAATGGGTGGATGGCTGGTATTGTAAAGCGCTTTGGGGCTCCTCACAGGGGGCTGGAAAGCGCTATATAAATAAGCTCCATTTACCATTTACCATGTTGGGGAATAGCCAAGGACAATGCCAATAAGAATCCAAGAGTCTTGAGATGATGACACAATGTTTATTCAGCTGGTTCCCTCAGGTTGATCAGTGGAATTATTCGATGGGAGGAAGGGGTCAGAGCATCAGATTACAGAGCCTCCAGGAGAATTGAGATAAGGTGGACTGCAAGGCCAGCCGAGGGAGACAAATTCAGATAAAAGTTTGTTTTGGAGGCAGACAGAACTTTACTGAATTTTGTCTGTCTTAAGTCTTTGCTGGGCTCACGTAGATTCTGAAAGATCCAAATTAAGTGGACACACCACTCATCCGTGCCTGAGAATATTCCCCGAGATTTGTTCCATCTTTCCAGCAGGTGCGGCATATGGTCTGTGATTCTCACAAATCACATCCAATTTGGGATCCAGTCCACTGAGCAATAGAGTCTGGGTGCAAGAGACACGGAGCAAACCTTCACATAGGCGGCAGCCTGACAAGGCCAGATTAGCTGTGGCCATCTTCATTGTATATTGATAAACCAGGAACCAGACAATTCCAAAAACAGGAAACCTGTTATAAATCCAATTATATGCAGTTTCGGCATCTTCGATCGACAGATGAGATAGACACATCACATTCCACTTCCTCCAGAGACATGTCCAGCTGCATACCTTACATGTCGTCCAGGCAGTTCAGTTTGCCTGAAGCTTGTCTCAAAAAAAATTTCCATTGCATTGAGAGACCAACTAACCAGATCCACAAATTTACGGTTCGGAAGATATGCAGAGAGAGGCTCAGAGGCAAAAACTGTTTCGTTGTCGCACTCTTGCTGTATTTTTGTTAAAGCACATCACATATACATACATTTTAGGATGAGCTCAGAAAATGGTTAGCTTAAAGAATGTCATAAACAATTTTCAGATAAAAGCACTCAAGAATTAATGTTTTCATTTCACCTATGTCATGGAGCACGGTGGCGCAACTGGTAGAGCTGCTGCCTCTCAGCGTGCAGGTCCCTGGTTCAAATCCTGGTCTGGAGGCCTTTCTGGGTGGAGTTTGCATGTTCTCTCCGCACATGCGTGGGTTTTATCCAGGTACTCCGGTTTCCTCCCACAGACCAAAAACATGTATGTTAGGCTGATTGGTTATTCTAAATTGTCCCTAGGTGTGAGTGAGAGAGTGAATGGATGTTTGTCTCATTTGTCTCTATGTGGCCCTGTGATGGAGTCGCGACCCGTCCAGGGTGTACCCCGCCCCTCGCACAGTGATTGCTGGACATGGAGAGGCATACAAAGAACATCAGAAGGCCTACGCCTATTCTCTTAAAGAAGCACGCTCCAAATATTATTCCAACATCATCAACAACTGCCCTGGAAACTCTAAACAGCTCTTCTCCACAATAACTCATCTGCTTAATCCCATTAAACAAACTCATGAGGACTATGTTCAAAAATGCAACCTGTTCCTTTCATCCATTAAAAACAAAGTTGACACTATCAGATCTCAACTCCACAACCTCCCTGATCTTCATTTGCCATCTACCCGTCTGCATTCTGGGTCCCTGAGCAGCTTTGATGAAGTTGTTCAGAGTGAGGTGGAGACCATCATCAAGAAAATGAAGCCTTCATCCTGCGCCCTGGATCCCTTCCCCTCGTCTCTCATAAAATCCAATCACTCTGCAATAAGCCCATTAATCACACAAATAATAAATAAGTCTCTACAATCTGGTCATGTTCCACTGCCTCTAAAAACTGCCATCATTAGGCCTCTTCTGAAAAAATCTAATTTGGATCCCGACATTCTTTCTAATTACCGCCCAATTTCCCACCTCCCATTTCTGTCTAAAGTGCTGGAAAAAGCAGTTGCTGCTCAGCTGCAGGTCCACCTACAGCAACACTCCCTGTATGAGAAGTTTCAGTCTGGCTTCCGAGCAGCTCACAGTACTGAGACTGCATTGCTGAGAGTTACCAATGATGTCCTCATGGCTGCTGACACTGGTTCTCCCTCCATCCTTGTCCTCCTTGACCTCACTGCAGCTTTCGACACTGTGGACCATAGTATCCTCCTCCACCGTCTTCATGTGGAGGTCGGTCTCTGTGACACTGTCCTGGACTGGTTCAAATCTTTCCTCTCCAATAGGCTGGAATGTGTTAGTCTTGGCAATGCCACTTCCCAGACAGTCTGTGTCTCCTGTGGTGTCCCTCAGGGGTCAGTTCTGGGGCCCCTGCTGTTTTCCCTTTACATGCTGCCTTTAGGTCAAATTATTAATCAGTTCAACATTTCTTTTCACTGTTATGCCGACGATACACAGCTTTACATCAGGACTGGAGCATCCTCATCTTCCCCATTGTCATCTCCATCTTCACTCACTGCCCTCTCTACCTGCCTGGAGGAAATAAGGGCATGGATGAATCAGAACTTTCTTCAATTAAACTGCTCCAAGACTGAGGCCATACTGATTGGCACCCCTCACCAGGTACAAACATCAACTATAACAACAATTTCCTTTTCTGGACAAGACATCCCCCTCTCCACCTCTGTTACAAATCTTGGAATAAAAATGGACTCTCATCTTACATTTGAAAATCACATTAAGCATCTGTTTAAAACCTGCTTCTTCCATCTTCGAAACATCTTGGGCAGCACGGTGGCACAACTGGTAGAGCTGCTGCCTCTCAGCGAGAAGGTTGCCGGTTCAAATCCCGGTCCGGGGCCTTTCTGGGTGGAGTTTGCATGTTCTCCCCGTGCATGCGTGGGTTTCCTCCGGGTACTCCGGTTTCCTCCCACAGACCAAAAAACATGCTTGTTAGGCTGATTGGTGACTCTAAATTGACCCTAGGTGTGAGTGTGAGAGTGGATGGTTGTTTGGTGTGAGTGAGACAGGTCCCTCTTGTAAATGAGTCCCCGTGACTCAACGAGGCTAGCCTGTATAAATAAAGGTTGAATGAATGAATCTAAAGACATCTCTAACTTTTTCTGATGCTGAGAAACTCGTCCATGCCTTTGTCTCCTCCAGGCTCGACTACTGCAACTCCCTGTTTATTGGAATCCCTGGCAAAAACCTTCAGAAGCTTCAATATATTCAAAACAGTGCAGCAAGGATTTTATTGAGAGCTCGTAAATTTGAACATATTACACCCATTCTCCATAACCTCCATTGGCTTCCTGTCACCTACAGAATTCAGTACAAAACTGCTCTCATTACCCACCAATGCTTACACGGAACTTCACCTGATTATCTAAAGGACATTATTGCAACAATTCATCCACCCGGTCTCTACGATCACAGAACAGTAATCTCCTTCACATTCCACGAACCAAATTAAGGACCATGGGAGACCGGGCATTCTGTGTGGCTGCCCCCCGCCTATGGAACTCCCTCCCTGACTACCTGAGAGCTCCACAGTCACTGGTTGACTTTAAACAAGGCTTAAATATCTTTCTTTTTAAGCGAGCCTACTCTGCCTCCACATGATTTTATCTTTGATCTTAGTTGATATTATCATTGATTTTACTTGATTTTATCACTTGTTTTTATTTGATCTTTGATTTTTGTTGCACTTTGTAGCACTTTGAGATTTTTGTTAATGAAAAGTGCGTTATAAATTAAATTCATTATTATTATTATTATTATGGGCACCGGCGACACCCTTGACCCAAACTGGAAGAAGCGGGTAAAAGATAATGGATGGATGGATGGACTTCATCTATGTCCTTTGGGCCCATGTGGTACACTGTAAATGGAAACATGGTATTTAATTAAAAATAGTAAATTGACTTAAATCAGTTTTCATCAAATAGTGATTAAGACTCACTTTTAGTAAGTTACTTGTAATTTGTGGTCAAAAAATCTCAGTAGCTCAGTTAACTTGAGCTCGTTTCATTTAGAAAAAGTAAGTTTTTGATAAGTGTGAACAAATCCCGTATCATATCGCGATAAGAAGACATCTCGCGCATGCTCAGAATAGAACCACACACGCACACTGCGCATGCCTCATTTTTGAGCGCGTTTCACTCTTCTCTTGGGAAATATCGTAACAGATACCAGTAAGTATGTTTTTTTAATCATAATGTATGAAGTTGGTATTAAAATGTTTTTTAACAGGCGATGTTGGTGTGCATTTCTCGCAGAAATATGGGTATTGTCTCAGCTCGTGTTAGCTAACGGTAGAGCTAGCCAACTAATGATATTTAACATAAACCTAGCTAGTGGCAATATTCCACAATATAATTTTAAATTTTCGTTTGAGGCAATTGTGCTCTCGCGTGCCGTGGAAGTTAAAAGTCGCAGGGAAAAGAAAGGTGGAGGCACGCGGGGTGTCTTCCCCCAGTTGCTTCTTAGCAGCTAAGCTAAAAAGGATACACGAGTCTGTCAAGTCTCCCGTTTTGGCCGGGAAACTACCGTATTTTACCCCTCTTTCCCGTCGTGATCCCGAATTATTATTTTCCCGGAAATCTCCCGTATTATAATATTATTTAAAAAAAAAAAAAAAACATTCCGGTGCCTCTGTCACTAGCCTCGCGAGAACTGCCACCTGCAGTCGCCTCGGTGGCAGTTCTCGCGATGTTACTGCTGGCGCGGTCGAGAGCAAACCCGGAAAAACACAGAGATGGATGTAACGAGAAGTAACGAGAGAGGACGCGTACCTGCCAAAAAAGTTAAGATTTCGTGTAAATATGTTGAAAAATGGGACAGCGAATTTATTTTCCTAAAGTTTATGCGTTTTTTAAGATTTGTAACTGCGACTTTAGTCTCATGGGGGAAGGAACGATGTCCGTCAGCATGAAAAATCCGTCAAGCACAAAGGTAGGCTTATCAGATTGTGACCACATAACTGGTTTGAAAGAGGCTGATAGGTAGTTATTTTAGATTTCTTGTAAACCTGTCTTAAAATGTTAGGGGTCCTGGACTTTGGTTGGCTAGTGCAGGGGGCTGCAACCTGCGGCTCTGGGGCCACATGTGGCTCTTTGGTCCCTCAGCAGTGGCTCCTCCAAGCTTTGATCAAAACTAACTTTAAACTGAATTTTATTTGTTCTTATAACAACAAAAAGGGCTAGTTTTAGCAGTTTTTCCTGTCATTTCCTTTGCAAATGTGTGAATACTAGAACTAATAGAAGGAGTAAAACACAAGTTAACTTTATTTATTTGAAGTAGGATACAGTATTTAATTTTTCCACAATTAAAATAATTTACCTAGACCTGCATAGTTCATTATTTTATTTTTTAATTGGGAAAGATCACATTATTTTTTCCTTCTTTATGATAATCTGGTCTTTTTTAGTCTTAAAATGTAAAAATATCAACAAATCATTAGATATTTTCAGCTTTACAATGGCCAGAAAACTACCGGTCAGAAAATTGTCCTTTAACAAACTTAAAGTGGTCTGTGGGCCACCAGTTGAGAATCCCAGTTGGCTCCGGAAACATTTAATTTAGTGAACAAAGGGGCAGAAATGGCTCTTTTGATCATAAAGGTTGTAGATCCCTGGCCTAGTGGGGTGGCTCGGCGTACCCGGCAGAAAATTTCCCTTATTTTTAAATACAAAACTTGACAGGTGACGAGTGAGTCGCACAGACTGCAAACACTTAAAAAAATAATAGCAACCTGAACCAAACGTTTGGTTCTGCTGCCCCTTGGCTTGTTGATCACGGATCAGACAGGCCACCAGCAAACCTCCCATTTCAGTCTGCTCAACAACTACTAGCTAGCTTCTGTTAGCTGTGCAAAGGGTCCCTGTGTGAAACGGTGAGCATCTTCTTCTTTCGGCTTTTCCCTTTTCAGGGGTCGCCACAGCGAGTCATCCTCCTCCACCTCACTCTGTCCTCTGCATCCTCATGTCCTCACTCCAACTACCTTCATGTCCTCTCTAACTGCATCCATATATCTTCTCTTTGTCTTTTTCCTGGCAGCTGCAGCTGCATTTGTACTCGGACCCACACAAATAACTGAGCTTGGCATGTAATGAATAAGTGATTATTCTCATGTGTAATGTAATTCGAACTGTAAAACTAAAATAGTTTTTTTCTTAATTTTCTAATTTATAACCACAAGTCTGGTTAATGTTATTACAGGAAATCCCTGTTTGGAAAAGCATCTTTAAGCTTGAAGAATGGCAGGCACAATTCCCTTTATTGGTGACGCTTCATGTGAGTAAAATCCATCACCATTAAATGACTTATTCATTTATCTATTCATCTTAAACATCAGAATGAATGTGTCATAAGGCCCTCTCACACTTGAACGTTTTAGACAACTCATGCCAACTTGTGAAAATTTAGGAGATATCTATAGTGCAGCTATGTTTACTCTTTAAGATTTTTATTCCTGTTAATGTGACGAGACATTTCCATTTATTAACAGATGACAGCATTGATGAAACATATGGTGTGAATGTGCAGTTTGAATCTGATGAAGAGGTAAAGGTTTTTTTTCATGATGTTACAGGTAGTCCCCGACTTACGAGCGAGTTCCGTTACAACGAGGCGCTCATAACATGGAAATCTCGTAAATTGGAACGGCCGCCACGTGTCTCGTAAGTCCGGAATTTCGCTCGTAAGTTGGAACGGTTTTGCTAGCGCGACTACAAACACTTGTTTTTCATCGAAAAACTGCTTATGAGTGCATAAAAATGATCGGAAACGTGTGTCCACATGTTTAGCTAACGAACTGTGGTGAAAAAACACAGAAAAACATGGTATTTTTTGCGTTTTTTCCAAAAAATTCGCCAGCTCGTAAGTCCGGAACCTCGTAAGTAAGAGCGCTCGTAAGTTGGGGACTACCTGTATATTCCTTTTTGTTCTCAGCTTTCTGCACAACGAACTGACCCTCATTGAAAATAAGATTCACCTGACTTTGAATTTCACTGATGAAAGTTATTGTAAATTTTGTCCTCAAAAGCTTTGGAACATCCAGATGTTTGTGCTCAAAATAAATTATAAAAGTAATCATTTTTCTGGTTTGCAGGAAGGAGATGAAGACCAGTTTGGAAAAGTACGAGATGAACACTCAGATGAATACGGTGAAGGAGATATATTATTATTAATAATAATAATTAATATTTTGAAATTGTTTGTGTTTTTCACACGCACAGTTCAGTATTGTACCATGCTGGCGAGTGCTCAGAGTGAAGCAGAAAAGGAACGTATCATAGGGAAAATGGAGTCGGATCAGGAGCTGTCAAAAATCGTCTACCAGCTTCAGGAGACCGAGAAGGAGGACATACAGTAATTTGGGTAAGACTTCCTGTTTGTGAAGTTATGCCATAAAACCATTTGTCTGTGTGGACCGTCACAGCTCGGTTTTGTTTTCTAGGAAGAGCGATCTCGCAGGGAGAGGATAAATGGAGCTTATTTATATAGCGCTTTCCAGCCCCCTGTGAGGAGCCCCAAAGTGCTTTACAGTACCAGCCATCCACCCATTCATTCAGACATTCATACACCGGTAGTGGTAGCCTTCCTTGCAAGGCGCCATCCAGACCTACCGGGAGCAACTCGGGGTTAAGTGTCTTGCTCAGGGACACAACGACACATGGTGGGCGGATGCGGGATTCGAACCTCCAACCTTCCGATCAGGGGTCGACTGCCATTACCACTACACCACGGCCGCCCCAGGGTGAGGAAGTCTCGTGTTGATGACTTGGAAGCAATGGACATTGGCCATGGAGAGGTAAATACTGTCACATTTACATACATACCGGTACGTGCGTGTACATACCGGTACGTGCGTGTACATACCGGTACGTGCGTGTACGTACGTGTACGTGTACGTGTACGTACGTGTACGTACGTGTACGTGTACGTACGTGTACGTGCGTGTACGTGTACGTACGTGTGCGTGTACGTGTACGTACGTGTACGTACGTGTACGTGCGTGTACGTGTACGTGCGTGTACATACGTGTACGTGTACGTGCGTGTACATACGTGTACGTGCATGTACGTGTACATACGTGTACGTGCATGTACGTGTACATACGTGTACGTGCATGTACGTGTACATACGTGTACGTGCATGTACGTGTACATACGTGTACGTGCATGTACGTGTACATACGTGTACGTGCATGTACGTGTACATACGTGTACGTGCATGTACGTGTACATACGTGTACGTGCATGTACGTGTACATACGTGTACGTGCATGTACGTGTACATACGTGTACGTGCATGTACGTGTACATACGTGTACGTGCATGTACGTGTACATACGTGTACGTGCATGTACGTGTACATACGTGTACGTGCATGTACGTGTACATACGTGTACATGCATGTACGTGTACATACGTGTACATGCATGTACGTGTACATACGTGTACATGCATGTACGTGTACATGCATGTACGTGTACATGTACATACATGTACGTGTATGTACATGTACATACATGTACGTGTATGTACATGTACATACATGTACGTGTATGTACGTGTACGTACGTGTACGTGTATGTACGTGTACGTGTATGTACGTGTATGTACATGTACGTGTATGTACGTGTATGTACATGTACGTACGTGTATGTACATGTACATACATGTACATACGTGTACGTGTATGTACATGTACATACATGTACATACATGTACGTGTATGTACATGTACATACATGTACATACATGTACGTGTACGTACATGTACGTGTACATACATGTACGTGTATGTACATGTACGTGTATGTACATGTACGTGTATGTACATACATGTACATACCAGTACGTGTATATACATGTACGTGTACATACATGTACGTGTACATACTAGTACGTGTACATACTAGTACGTGTACATACATGTACATACCGGTACGTGTACATACATGTACGTGTATGTACATGTACATACGTGTACATAAATGTATGTGTACATACATGTACGTGTACATACAGGTACATACTACATGCATGTACATACAGATACATACTACATGCATGTACATACAGATACATACTACATGCATGTACATACAGATACATACTACATGCATGTACATACAGGTACCTACTACATGCATGCATGTACATACCAGTACATACATGCATGTACATACATACCAGTACATGCATACATGTACATACCAGTACATACATACATACAACGTAATTACTACACACATACATACATACTACATGCATACATACACACATACATACCACATACATACATACCTACAACATACTCCATAAATACTACACACATAATACATATATACATATATATATATATATATATATATATATATATATATATATATATATATATATATATATACACAAATATGCATATACATACATGTATATATATACATACATTTACATACGTATGTATGTATGTAGTATGTATGTAGATGGCCTCGTTCATAGGAACGATGGTTTTAGAGAGGAGTAAAGGAGGCCATCTTTGTGAAAAGAAACCGTCCATCATTAAAAATGGGTTGAGGCCTCCTGGTTCAACTGTCCCCCTCCTACAATGCTGTTATTGCTAGTATCACTCAGCCCTCTGTGAATAGCAAACAACCATCAGGGTACTAACGATCCATCGTTAGGCTGATGGTCCTCCTTGATCATGGGAGCAGCTGGTTTTGTTTGTCATCAGAAAACTGGTTGATCCACTGAGAGGGTGCTATTTATAAGACTAAGCTGAATACAGCAGCTCAGACTGAGGAAGTCTTTCAGACGAAAGACGAAACATTTCTACTTTTTTGTTTTGTTTTGTTTTTTGAATGTCCAGAGGACCAGACTTAGCTTTTTTAAATATGTATTTTACTTTACTGAAACGTCAAAATAATTATAATGGTCGTCTTTTCTTTTAACAGGTGTTTTTTTTCCGGATAAATCCAGAAAAGGGAACCAAAGTGGAGAACAAACACTCAAAGCGTCGTCTCAACCTGAACCCCCGAGTCCTCACCCTGATACAGGAACTCACCGATCACGAGTGGTGTGACACCTAAATAAGGACTCTCTCTGTGGACTCTAACTTGTTCAATGAAGAGGTACTGCAAGTTTTTGCTTTTTGGACTGTTAGCAGGAAAAAAAAATTGAAGTTTCTGCTCTGTGGACTGTTCATTGAAGAAGCACTGCAAGTTTTTGTTTTTGGACTGTTAGCAGGAAAAAAACATTTGAAGTTTCTGCTCTGTGGACTGTTCATTGAAGAAGCACTGCAAGTTTTTGCTTTTTGGACTGTTAGCAGGAAAAAAACATTTGAAGTTTCTGCTCTGTGGACTGTTCATTGAAGAAGCACTGCAAGTTTTTGCTTTTTGGACTGTTAGCAGGAAAAAAACATTTGAAGTTTCTGCTCTGTGGACTGTTCATTGAAGAAGCACTGCAAGTTTTTGCTTTTTGGACTATTAGCAGGAAAAAAATATTTGACGTTTCTGCTCTGTGGACTGTTCATTGAAGAAGCACTGCAAGTTTTTGTTTTGTGGACTGTTAGCAGGAAAAAAATATTTGACGTTTCTGCTCTGTGGACTGTTCATTGAAGAAGCACTGCAAGTTTTTGTTTTGTGGACTTTTAGCAGGAAAAAAATATTTGAAGTTTCTGCTCTGTGGACTGTTCATTGAAAAACCGCAAGTTTTTGGACTGTTCTGTTGGAGAAAAGGTACCGGTACTACAAGTTGTTGCTTTGTGGACGGTTGACGTATTGCACATTTTTGCCTAAACTTCCACATTTCCACATTTTTTGTTTAAAGTACTGTATTAAGACAACTGCTAAAAATGTAAACATTTACATTTAATTTATTTTAAGCTTTTTGCCTGGCATTTGGTACATTTTGTTAATTGAAAACTGTCTTGACTAAAAGAGGCTAATCTTCAGTTTTTGATTGTGGATTAAGTCAGAGTTGCTGAATTGTTTAAAAATGGTGACAATAAATTTTTCGAAAGTGATATGTACCTCTCATTCCATGATGTTACATTTTGCATGTTTTGTAATGACAGTAGTAGTACTGGTAGTCAGTTAGCGGGTTTAAAAAGTAACTTACCATTTAATTTGATTATTATTAGCGATGAACAAAATACACAAAATATCCTTTATTTTACATACAAAATTTTACTGTGGTTTTACCAGTTTAAATTAGTTTTTTGTTTGATATTTCCCAGTTAATTTAGCCAGTTGTTGATGTACAAAATGATTTGGTAGTAAGTTGTAGGTATTTAGTAATTCTAAGTGGGGTTAAATTTACATCAGTCCACACAAATTAAAAAAAATAAGTTAACACTAAGCATGGCTAATGAGTTATCTGAACTTATTTTTTTTGTATTAGTTGTACTACTTGATTTAGTACTGCAAACTTAAAAAAGATTAGCTTTTCTTACTCACTAATTCTAAGTGGGGTTAAATTTACATCAGTCCACACAAATTAAAAAAAATAAGTTAACACTAAGCATGGCTAATGAGTTATCTGAACTTATTTTTTTTGTATTAGTTGTACTACTTGATTTAGTACTGCAAACTTAAAAAAGATTAGCTTTTCTTACTCACTAATCTTAAGACTACTTTGCTTAATTTTTTTGAGGCAACGACTTTGCGTACTTTTTTTAAGTAAGGTGAACTAATTAGATCTTACAGTGTACTTCACATAATCAGCATGTACTACACATGTTGTGTGACAGGTTATTGCACATATTATGATTGAATTACTGGTATTAGTTATTGACAGTTGTTCAGTGTTATTTATTGATTATTTATCCACTCCACCCCCTCAACCCATATCCTGCAGCCCATTGATGAGTTCTTCCTGTTCTTAAATTACCTTGACCTTGGATCAAAACAACGGTACGGTGTCCATCAGTCCACGGTCAGCCGGATCATCACAGCAACTTTTAATTAATTGACAGTACTTGGCTCAGTTGGGATCTGATACCTGAAGAGCAGATCGGTAAAAATCTACCTGCAGACTTCAAGGACTACCCTGACACTACAGTCATCATTCACAAAAAATAATAGTTGGACAGTATTGTTTTGTTTTTTTCAGTTGTAGAACATTAAATTTTGTAATGTCATCCTCACTTCATTATCACTAATGTAACCTGGTTCTTTGAAACAAAGCTTGTAAGAAAATAAAATGTTCACCACATTCTGAATTTGTCTTCTTATTGCTATATTATCACCCCAAAAATTTGTATTTTGATTTAAGACAGGCTCAGAGTCCAGTTTTATTTTAACCATTTTAGTAATGTTACATGCCCCAGGCATGTAATTTATTTTAGCCAGAACATAAAATTGTTTAAAGGTTTTTGAGGTTTTGTC
This sequence comes from Garcialebias charrua, assembly GCA_038048925.1. Lineage (NCBI taxonomy): Eukaryota > Metazoa > Chordata > Actinopteri > Cyprinodontiformes > Rivulidae > Garcialebias > Garcialebias charrua. Next base: position 12,677 of record JBBPBX010012073.1, on the reverse strand, counting down.
TAAAGATTTTGAGCAGAGGCATGAGCTGTTTAGAGGCTGTAGGAGTCTAATTGATTGCAGCTGGTGCTCATTAAGATGCTGTAGGTGGAGGTAGTTGCTCCCTCTCTCTATATTAGGTCCAAGCCACACGGCAGTGAGAGTTGCAGCAAGCAGAGGAGGTCCAAACAGAGGTCCCAGCAGCCCCAGAAGGAGACCAGGAGAAGAAACAGCAGACCTGATGCAGAAACAGCAGACCTGATGCAGAAACAGCAGACCTGATGCAGAAACAGCAGACCTGATGAAGAAGCAGCAGAAGCTGAGCAGAGGTCTGCAGCAGCAGCAGCAGTGTGATGCTACATCCAGACCGAACGCCTTTTCAACGGCAAAAAAGCTTGACATGCACGCAAGTGAACGCACTGGACCCAGTGGTGTCCAGACCAGAACGCAAAATTGCGGCGGCATGGCGGCGGGGGTGGAGGAGGAGCTTACGGTATACCGAGTTCCTCACTGCACTCCGCCAGGCAAGGAGCTTTTTATTTCTGTCTCTGTAGAGCAGACTTGACTGGTCGTGAAGGACTTGTCGCGAACACACAGCTACATTGAGTTTCTCTTCCATAGTACACAACTTCGCGGGTTTTTTCTGTGTCCCACAAACAATACGTCACATAGTTGCGCAATACCCGTCCCCTCGTTTCCGCATCACATAGCGGACTCCCCCTATCTCCTCCACCCGACTCTCCCTGATTGGTTGACACACGCGTTCACGAGTTTGAACGGCAAAATCTTCAGCATGGTCAATGCGTGCTTTGGAGGCTGACGCGGGTTCACGTGCACGAAAAACGCTTTCCAGCACGTTCAACACGCACGTGACGTGACACCCGACGCCAAGACGCGCCTGGAGGCGCGTCCCCCATTGACTTTGCATGTAAACCGGACGCTCCTGCAGTTGAAAACGCGTTCGGTCTGGATTCACCATGAGAGGAGCCATGAAGCCATTTGTTGAAGCCACATGAGGAGGCCGTTTGATGAGCCGTTTGGAGCCTTTTGAGGAGGCCGTTTGATGAACTGTATGGAGCCATTTGAGGAGGCCGTTTGAAGAGCCGTTTGGAGCCTTTTGAGGAGGCCGTTTGATGAATTGTATGGAGCCATTTGAGGAGGCCGTTTGATGAGCCGTTTGGAGCCTTTTGAGGAGGCCGTTTGATGAGCCGTTTGAAGCAGAAGTCCGTATGAAGAGACGGATGTTGTGAGATGAAGCAGATGTGCTGCTGTCGTGAGAAGCTGGAGTGAGACCTGCTGCTGTGTGTTTAAGAAGAGGAAGCTGAATCCTTCTGTTGTGGAGACCTGCTGTCGTGAGAAGCTGCTGGGTGCTGAAAACCAGGAGCCATGAGTGACCTGCTGGAGTTTCAGTTTTTTTTGTTATTAATCTTCCAGAAGCTGGTTTTTGGGAAGTCCAACATTTTTCTTTAATCACCATTTTTTTTAGGACACAGACTCAGAGAGCCTAAGAATAAACTCTTTTTTTTAAACATCCTTTCTGTGTCTCGTGTCCTTGTATGCTACGTTCCTTTGGGTCGATGACCATGTTACATTACTGTAGAAAACTTATAAGACTCGAGCTAAATGAGGCACAAGATTTAAACACTGTTTACATTATAACATTCCACCTTCTGACTTTAAGTCGCAGCTTCCTCGACTGCTCTTGGAGATTTACAAACATGTATCCAGTCAGAGAAAGGTAATCGTGGATGGTTGAACAGAAGAGCAGTTTCATCTGAGGGTTTCCACGTGGATCACTTCCTGTCCTCCATCCTCAGTGCCTCGGTGGAACAACTTGTTTGTATTTGGTGTTTGGATCCAATCTCTGCTCTAGCCTCCTCACTGCTTCCCTCATGCTGGAGCTGTAACAGTGGTGTCTCTCCACTTCTCACAAACATCCAGGCTGGACCAGAGGTTCCCTCATCATCATCTCCTCCTGCCGTGTCCTGTGCAGTGAAAGAAAATGTCTCTTAAAGGCTGCTACAAACAGCGAGGTGCATAAAACCATATACTGTACTGTAGCAGACATCTGTTGAATATAAAGAGTTTATATTGTCTGGTATTTAACAGGTTTAACTTCAGTTCAAGTTCTGTACATAAGCTGGAGTTAAAATAACTTTTGCTTCAAAGCTGAGTAATTCCTAAGTAGGTTTTCAAAAGTGAGGTTCTTTGGAATAATGATCAGAAACAAGACTGACTGTTCAAGTTCCATTTCTTGTGCATATTCCCTTTTGAGTCTGAAGAACTTTCTGGTTTTTAATATTACTGAATGTGGCATCAGAGCATTTTTCAGCAGGACCCATTTATTTTTAATAATTAGCAAAGATCCAGATGCAGCCAAATCTGCTCAAACCCAACAATAATTGAATAATAATCTGTAAGAACAAGACCTTGGCATAACACAACGTTCAGAAAACACTTTTGTAAGTTTGGCTACTTTAAATGTAGACGAGAAATTTTGGTGAACTCAAACACGATTAATGAACTTACCATCAAAGTCCTTTATGAAACTGGACACATACAGCTTAAGCCCTTTGTCCTTTAAACAAGTTGGAGCTTTCGAGGACGTCTGAATAATTCTATAAACATCGTCGTTGTCGGCAAGTTCTGCCGCGACAGAGTGAAAAATAGCCGTCACTAACTCTGTGTTGCCTGCGAACCAGAAGTGTTCAGCATGGCTAAAAAACTGAGCAAGTGCTAGAACGGATGTCCGTAGCATTTACCGTATTTTCCGGAACTTAGGTTGCAGCTTTTTATCATTTTTGCATGCCCTGCAACCTATATTCAGGTGTGACCTATATATGGCTTTTTATAAAATAAGCTGATTTGTAATTTATTAACAAAAATTAAACTGAGACACACTCTTACAATAATGTCAGCTAACAAATATATTTTTAGGTGTTTATCCTGCTAAAATTATTCATTTATTAAAGAAAAGTTCAGCTCAGACACATATTTGCTATAATTTTTATCAAACAAATAATTGTTTTTAAGTGTTAATCTTCTTAAAAGCCTTGCTGTGCGCTCCTGTGGCAGACATTTGCAGCAGAGCTAAACACGGTCCACATTTTGACGTAGGTACGACCTATATTCAGGTGTGACCTATACAGTATATGGAATTTTCCAATTCTTTGGCAATAATTGGACAATGCGACCTATATTCAGGTGCAACCTATATTCCAGAAAATACGGTAGTCTTTTGAGGCATTGTGCTGCCCCAAAATTACTTCCCCCTAATACCCTGATGCATGTTCAATAATCCAGGTAGAAAAATCTAAAAAAAAAACTAAGTCTGGTCTTCTGGACATTCCAAATACAAAACAACGTTACTTTGTTTTGTTTTGTTTTTTGAATGTCCAGAACACCAGACTTAGCTTTTTTAGACTTCCCCATAATAATTGATGTAAATGCATTAATTACTGAGCTTGCTGTTGTTTTATTTTTCAAATAGCATAATTTCAGTTGTACAAGCTGCTACTTTTGTCTCACACTTTGTACCCCACGGTTTACACACAGAAGTGTTTTTTTATGTATGTGTTTTCATAATTGTCATGACTACATTGGAGGATTACTGGTGATTGCTCAGTAATTTCCTGCCATTAATTAACATGTTCCTTTGACAAAGTTGGTTACTCATGCATCCAATAGCTTAACCCTCACATGGCAAGTCTTTGTGATCCAGAGAGAATACCTTCAGGTAATCAGACTCTTGCTCACGGTTTCAGATAACCAACCATAACTCCACCCACTCTGTCATCATGTGACCAGAAGTCTAACCTGAAAGACCAATGAGGTATTCTTGAGGACCTTCCCCCAAGATAGAAGTGAATTAATTTCGTCAGATCGTTCCCATGTTGTTTATTGTATTTTGCGCACCTGTTCATTTGTTCAGCGATAATGGAAAACGCATGGAGAATTTCTCATGATGCAGCTTTCATGTTAAAAGCGATCAATCAGCTATCGAGGAGGAAACGGCTACAGCCCGTAAGCTTTGCATCAACATGTTGATGGTAAGGATTAGAGGCATGCAGAAGTCAAGTCAAGTACATGTTTTAATAAAAGTTTTTAAATTCTTTATGTGTGACATCTTTCTGTGTCAGTAAATAAGTGTTTAAATACTGGCATCTCATTTTAAAGTCACATCACAACATCCATCCATCCATCCATTTTCTTCCGCTTATCCGGGGTCGGGTCGCGGGGGTAGCAGCCTAAGTAGGGAGGCCCAGACTTCCCTCTCCCCAGCCACTTGGAGCAGCTCCTCTGGGGGAATCCCAAGGCGTTCCCAGGCCAGCCGAGAAACATAGTCCCTCCAGCGTGTCCTGGGTCTTCCTCTGGGTCTCCTCCCGGTGGGACATGCCCGGAACACCTCACCAGGGAGGCGTCCAGGAGGCATCCTAACCAGATGCCCGAGCCACCTCAACTGGCTCCTCTCGATGTGGAGAAGCAGCGGCTCTACTCCGAGTCCCTCCCGGATGACTGAGCTTCTCACCCTATCTCTAAGGGAGAGTCCAGACACCCTGCGGAGAAAACTCATTTCAGCCGCTTGTATCCGAGATCTCGTTCTTTCGGTCATAACCCAGAGCTCATGACCATAGATGAGGGTGGGAACGTAGATCGATCGGTAAATTGAGAGCTTTGCCTTTTGACTCAGCTCTCTCTTCACCACGACAGACCGGTACAGCGCCCGCTTCACTGCGGACGCTGCACCTATCCGCCTATCAATCTCACGCTCCAGTTTTCCCTCATTCGTGAACAAGACCCCGAGATACTTAAACTCCTCCACTTGGGGCAGGACATCCTCCCCATCATAACATGAAGCGGAGAAACAGGAGGAGTCTTCCCCCTCCCCTTCTGTTCATGAGCGCTCAGCGGTGGAAGTTGTCAGATTTATTTTCAAAGCAGTCAGTCAAGACTGGTACATATTTAAATAAAAGTTTTAAAAAATATTTCTGTGTACGGTAAATATGTGGTTAAATACCAGTATCTCTTAAACAGGGGCATTAAGCAGAGCAAGTCAAGTCAAGTCAAGTCAATTTTATTTCTATAGCACAGTTAAAACAGATAAACTGTTATCAAGGTGCTTCACACACACAACATAAAAGAGGTTTAAAAATTTACAGAAACCGTAACACACATCACTAGTAACAATCATGATATTAATAGCAGTAAAAGTAAATAAAAATGTATAAGAACAATATTAAAATGAAAAACACAGTAAAAAAGCACAGTAAAAAAAAAAATATATATATATACAGTACACTAGGTCAGCTCACACAGTATGAAACACCAGAGAGAACAGATGAGTTTTTAGCAGGGATTTGAACATGTGAAGGGAGGAGGCCTGTCTAATGTTGAGGGGCAGGTTGTTCCAGAGTTTGGGGCCGGTGACTGAAAATGCTCGGTCTCCACGGAGCTTCAGTCGAGTTTTTGGGACCGCCAAGAGCATCTGATCAGATGATCTCAGGGCCCGCGGTGGAACATATGGTTCCAGCAGCTCAGAGAGGTAGAGGGGAGCGAGGCCATTTAGACATTTGTAGGTCAACAACAGGATTTTAAAGTCGACTCTAGTTCGCACGGGGAGCCAGTGCAGGGAGGAGAGAACAGGTGTAATGTGCTCAAACCTACGTGTACCGGTTAAAAGCCGGGCTGCTGCATTTTGCACGAGCTGAAGGCGTGAGAAGGAGGCCTGACTGATCCCAGCATACAGTGCATTACAATAATCCAGGCGGGTTGTGATGAATGCATGGATTAGTGTCTCAAGATCAGGTCTGGACAGCACCGGCTTGAGCTTAGCTACCTGCCTCAGTTGGAAGAAGCTCTTCTGGAGAACGGAGCTGATTTGTTTGTCGAACTTAAGGTCCGAGTCGAAAACCATCCCAAGATTTCTTACAGAGTGCTTGAGATAGGGCTGGAGGGAGTCCAAGTTTATGTGATCAGAGGCGGCAGCTGAGCTAGGGCTGAAGATGATGACTTCAGTCTTCTGGTCATTAAAACTTAGGAAGTTTGAAGCCATCCAAGTCTTAATGTCGTCCAGACATTCTAGGAGAGGGTGGAGGGAGCCTGCATTAGCTGGTTTCAGTGGCAGGTAGATCTGGCAATCATCCGCGTAACAGTGGAATGAAATTCCATGTTTTCTTAGGATGGTCCCCAGTGGGAGCATGTAGAGCGTGAACAGAAGTGGACCGAGAATTGAGCCTTGTGGGACCCCGCAGGAAAGAGACATTGAAGGGGATACACTGTTCCCGACCTTAACACAAAAACTTCTGTCAGCGAGGTATGAGCGGAACCAGTCTAATGCAGCACCTGTGATCCCGACCCAGTGTTCGAGCCGTGATAAGAGGATACTGTGGTCGACGGTATCAAAAGCAGCGGTAAGGTCAAGGAGTACAAGTACCACAAACTGACCAGAGTCATTTGATACAAGAATATCATTGAAAACCTTGACCAGAGCTGTTTCCGTGCTGTGAAGCTGTTTGAAACCGGACTGAAAAACCTCAAAGACTTTGTTATCAGTTAAGAACTGATTTAACTGAATAGAAATGAGTTTTTCGAGGATTTTGGACAGAAAGGGGAGTCTCGATATTGGTCTGTAATTTGCGCAGGCGGACGGGTCAAGGCCAGGTTTCTTTAACAACGGAGTGACCACTGCATGTTTGAAGGCATCTGGGACCACACTTGTAGCAATGCTACTATTCAAAATATTAAGAACAGAGGGCCCCAGCGATGGCAGAACCTGTTTGAACAATGATGGGGGGATGGGATCAGCAGGGGAGCCTGAAGGTTTCATGTGACCAACAGCTTTGTTTAACAATGGGAGTGAGATGGGTTTGAATTGCCTGAAGTTTGCTGTGCAAGGAACAATGGGAGAGGTGTCAACTGCAGAGCGGGGGATGGATGACCTAATCAGCTCCACCTTTTCAACAAAGAATTTGCTGAATCTGTTACAGGAGTCAACAGGGGCCTCCATGTTGGCAGATAGAGGAACATTAAGAATGGAATTTACTGTGTTGAAAAGAATGCGGGGGTTGTTTCTGTTGGAGGTGATGATGTGGGAGAAGTATTTGTTTTTTTCTGATTTGACGGTGGCCTGGTAGTTATTTAAACATGTTTTTAGCACAATGAAAGAAACCTGTAGCTTGTCTTTTTTCCACTTACGTTCTGCACGCCTGCAGAGACGTCTCGCTGCCCTGGTTGTCTCATTTATCCATGGATATTTTGCCAACTTTGGTTGCCTGACTTTTAGTGGGGCCACAATGTCTAGGATCTCAGTGCAGGTCTCATTGTGGCTACTGAGCAGCTCCTGTGTGCTGACACAGGCAGATGTTTCAGGGGCTGTAACAGTAATGGAGGTGAAAGCAGAGGAAAAAAGTGCAATGGTTGAAGGGTTAAAAATACGGCAGCTTTTGGCTGGAGCAGGAGATTTAGACACAGAAGTGAGAGATATTTCAAATGAGATGGGTTTGTGATCAGAAACAGTAGCATCCCCAATCATCAAATTAACCACTGACAGACCATGAGACATAACCAGATCAAGTGTGTGACCCTGCTGATGGGTTGGACCAACAACATTTTGTACCAAGTTGAAAGAGTGTATCAGGTTTAAAAAGTCATTTACTAATGGCTTCTCAGGGTAACAGACATGCAAATTGAAATCTCCTAAGAGTAATACCCTATCGTATTTCAAGAATATTCCAGTCAGGAAATCCGAGAGTTCACTGATGAAGCCTCTGGTGGTTTTAGGTGATCTGTAGATCACAGCACACAGGAGGGGGTTGGAGCGGCCCAGTTCAAAATGCAGCAATTCGAAAGTCTGAAAAGCTACAGCCTGTAACAGTCTACAGTTCCACCGATTCTTAAAAACAGCCAAAACTCCTCCACCCCTTCCAGACAGTCTGGGCGTGTTAAAAAATGTACAATCCACTGGCAAAAGTTCAGAGAAAACAGATAACTCACCAGGAGGAAGCCAAGTTTCTGTGAGGAACATGAAGTCCAGATTGTTTGAGCAGAAAAAGTCGTTCAAGATGAAAGTTTTATTTGTCAGAGACCTCACGTTTAATAAAGCGAGTCTTGTTGGACCAGCAGCTGGAGCTTTGACATTATTTAGCCGCTATACAGGAGTTGAGCACGCAGCTGGAGTTTTGGCATGAATTGGTCTCCATACAGGCCACGGAGCACCGATCAGCTGCTTCAAGTTGTTCTCCTCGCGTCTTCGCTCGCCGGGGAAACGCAGCTCTGTGCGCGCGTGCGTCCACCACGCGGACGTGGATGAAGTGCCTCTATCCGGGCCACCACAGGATCGGCGTGGGGATCCAGCGAGTTTACCAGGAATGGAGCAGCGGATGAATCCGAGCTGGTTTCGCTTCTCTGGAGGTGGTCAGAGCCGCTGCAGCTTCGTGCGCGCGTGCTGTGCGCCGCAGAGCCGGACAGCTGGAACAGGTAGGAGTCCACAAGACATCCAGGAGGAGGATCTGTCCGGCGGTCCACACCAGCAGCAGCAGAGGAGCGTGCAAAGCTCGCTTTGAGCTTCACGAGGCGGCCACCTCGTTTCTCACGGCGCCGATGTTTTCGTGCGGGCAGGGGGGGCGCGCGCTGCAGGTAGCCAGGTACGCCCGCTAACAGCGGTGGAGGTGGACATCCAGAACCTCGGTTAAAGCTGCCAAACGAGGTGAGATATGCGGTGGAAAATTGCAGATTTAAGAGCTGCTGACGGTCATACACCAGGAGTGAGTTGATCTCATTGAAGAAAAGCGTTAAAAGTAGTAAAAAAACAAACACAGCAGACGACGTGGACGGCGAGCCACCAGTGTCGGCGCCATCTTGGAAAAATCATTGTTAAAAAAAAATGATACTGTTACTAATCTTGAAATCTGTGACAATGTGTTTTCAGACCACATGCCAGTCTGGTTTGAGTTCACCCTCCCCATCTAACTCATAAGCCATGCATTCCTGCACGTCGCAGCCAGGCCATTAACCACTTCACTGTAGCACATTTCAAAGATGTTTACAACTCTGAAATGATAATTCAGTCCTTGGTGTTTCTCTCCACCACTGAGGAACCAACATCCCAGTTCAACTCTGTCTGCTTAAAGGCTCTGGATCATGTTGCTCCTGTTAAAACTAGAAAATCAGAACTCAAAGCAGAACCTTGGCTGAATGACATCACCAAGGCCGTTTGGCAGCAGTGCAAGAGGGCGTAGCGCATATGGAGGAAAGACAGGCCTCTTTTCAAATATTAAAAGAGAATTGGCGGCGTTATCAGAAAGCAGAAACTGCTAAATCCCAATACTTCTCTGATATCATTGCCTCAAACTCTCACAACCCACGAGTCCTATTCTCCACCCTGTTCTCCACCTCACTGAACCATCACCTCTGGAAGCCTTGACTGAGCTGTGCGAGAACTTCTTACATTTCTTTTTAGAAAAAAAATGCAACCACCCGAGCTCTCATTTCTCCTCCAACTTATGATCCATCCATCTCACCTCAATCTGTTGTTGTATTTGACCATATTGAACTAATCTCTCTGTCTTCTCTAGAGCAGGTCATGTGTAGGCTGAAACCATCTGGTTCCCCTTTTGATGTGGTCCCCCCTCGGCTACTAAAGGAGGTTTTTCCTGCTCTAGGTCCTTCCATTCTTGCTATTGTGAATAGCAGTTTATCCACTGGCGTGGTGCCAAAAACATTAAAACATGCTGCTGTTCAACCTCTCCTAAAAAAAAAAACCATGAGCCCTCGGTAGTATCCAACTTCAGGCCTGTCTCCATACTCGCATTTGTTTCTAAACTTCTGGGAAAAATTGTCGAGTCCCAGTTAAAGTGCTTCCTGTAGGGTCCCGCTATCCTTGCATCCCTTACCAAAAAGAAGTATACTTTAAGTATATGTTGTTAAGTATACTTAAGTATATAAATTATATGTCTCTAAGTGTACTTTTAAGTATACTCGCAGTTTACTTACAATATACTTTTTTGGGACTAAATGGGCCCATTTTAGTATACTTAAAGACCGTGTAAAGTGAAATTAAATGTGTGTTTTTATTTTGTCACACGGCATAAATATGTGTTATTAATCACCCATATAAATCTGACTGATTAAAAACATTGATTTCCTTATAAAATTAAGTCTCAAAAATCATGAAAAAACATGATTTTGCCTTGCTCTAGAACGCTGGGGGCGTGTCGCACGTGGGCGTGGTTTCAGCGCAGTACTGCACTCATGTCCTTTTCCTGCCTTGAGCGAGAGACAGACAAGGAGCAGCAGTGAAAACCTGCTCTGTTTTTATCTGAGTTCTGGCCGGTCACCTCGCATGCGGGGTCTGTGTTGGTGATTAAAAAGAGTAATCACGTTGATAAGTTATCTCATCTCTGTGTCAGCAGAGTCACGGCGCTCTCACACACACACACACACGCGCGGGGGGGCTCGGATGTGAAAACAGGTGCAGCTCGCTCCAGCCGCAAAAGACAGAGGGCTGCGCAGCGGTTTTCTGTGTTTATATGTTCATGAAAACTTTAAAAAAATAAATTAAAAACAGGGAGTGCTTCTCCTTCAGAGCAGACCTGCACACCAGGAAATATTTAGAACCTGGTGCAGCCTCGTTGGACATGACTTTAGTTCACTCGTGACAAGTTCATTCCTCCTCCTCGGAGGAGGAAGAATGAATGGTGACAGCTTCAAGTGATCACTTGACTTTTGGCAACAAAAAAAAAAAGAAATGTCACAATGGAGCAGCTGCAGTCCATGCGTAAAAGGAGTGAGAGTACAGGAGGGAGACGGTCGTCGGTAGCGAGTGACGGCTCCACGAAGAACGCATTTATATGACTGGAGCAGCAGGGGGTTGGGCTATACTAATGAGGACCGCGTGACGAAACGCGGTCACGTTTAAAACACGCCTAAAAAATCCTGAAATAGAAATATGTTTAAACACAGTTTGCTCTATAACTCCAAAATTAATTGAGCTACAATTTTGAGACTTTTTACTCATTTACAAGATTACAATTATCACATTTATAATGTTTATTGAAGAAAATGTTGAAATTCACTTTACACGGTCTTTAAAGTATACTAGTAGTACACTTTTTATAGACTTCCAATGTACTTATAGTGTACTTCAAGTTCATATTTTAGTTTATTGAAGTATACTTAAAGTATACTAGTAGTACACTTTTAATTAGACTTCCAGTGTACTTCAAGTTCATATTTTAGTTTATTGAAGTATACTTAAAGTATAACACTAGTATACTTTTCTTTATACTCCAAATGCACTTGTTATATACTTCTAGTTCATACTTTAGTTTATTACAGTATACTTAAAGTATACCACTAGTACACTTTTTCATATACTTCCAATGCACTTGTTATTTACTTCTAGTTTACAGTTTATTTTATCATTTAAGTTAAATTTTTGAATTTCTAAAACTAATACCATGTTGTCATTGTAATTGTTATGTTACACTTGTAAGTTTGCTTAGCAATACTTGCACAATACTATTTACAGTATATGCTAAAAAATATTTTTTAAAGTAACCGGTATTCTGAAAGATGTGTTTACAAAGTCATAAAACAAGGTCTTGAGAACTTCAATATTTTTATATAAAATTAAGGTGCAGCTCAAAAACAGTTTACAAAACAGCAGCAATTAAAATGAATCCCTTTCCAGTTTTAAAAATTGAAAAGGAAAAGGTGCACATTTGCATTTCAAGGTGTAAACATAAAGTCCAGAACACAATGTAAAAATGTGTGCATTTGCTTAAACAAAGCAAAAATAGTGTCTCCAACTGGAAACTGAAGTCTTTCCTTTTCAGAAGGCATCTTCACATCTTTGGGGGGGATAAGAAAAAAAAAAAGTTCACCGGTAGTTGTTTATGTTGCTTTTTTTCTTCTTCTTATGACTCTTCGCACATCTTGCATGGTGGTGTCAGGGAACTTTGGCTTGGTGTAGACTGAAAAAAAAAAAACACACCAAAAAAACAGAAATTACTCCAATGTTATGTTATTCTATCATCAGTGTAATTACTCTCACATCAAACATATCCTTAAAATATGTCTCTAGGTTTCACGAGTGATAAACAATAACTTATTATTAAAGGGAACCACAATTACTTTTAAACATTTGACTTTATTTGATAAACTTTTATTTTAACTGTAAAAATACTGTAGGGTGGTTTAGTTTTGTACATTTTTAAAATATATTTTCATGTGTTAAAATATACACATGTTAAAATATACTTTAAAAATTTACAAAACTAAACACCCTACAGTATTTTTACAGTCATTGTTTTACAGTTAAAACAATGACTAATTAAAGTCTAATGTTAAAAGTAATTGTGGTTCCCTTTAAAAAAAAAAAAAAAGTTATGCTCTCAGATAATTTTGATTTAACAACTACGAATAATACCCATAACCTGCATTTAACTTTGATTGTAAACTTTTCCGAGGCCATGGTCTTGAGCCGGAAAAGGGTAGCATGCCCTCTCCGGGTCGGAGGTCCTGCCCCAAGTGGAGGAGTTTAAGTATCTCGGGGTCTTGTTCACGAATGAGGGAAAACTGGAGCGTGAGATCGATAGGCGGATAGGTGCAGCATCCGCAGTGAAGCGGGCGCTGTACCGGTCTGTCGTGGTGAAGAGAGAGCTGAGTCGAAAGGCAAAGCTCTCAATTTACCGATCGATCTA
>JBBPBX010012072.1:37651-54719 GCA_038048925.1 Garcialebias charrua | reverse complement strand
TTAATTATCACAGAGCTATTAATATCATTATAAAACATATTGACAATATTAATAAATGATTGACCAAAACCAAATGCCCTGAGGGAGTGCAGAAGAAATTTATGCTCAATCGTGTCAAAGGCTTTATAAAAGTCTAGAAACAAAATAAGTGCTTCAGAATTTACCTCACTAGCATAATCAATTAAATCCAAAACTAGTCTAATGTTATTGCTAATATGACGATTTTTCATAAAGCCAGTCTGGGTTTCAGCAATTATAGAATCCAGACTTTTCTTTAGTCTGTTAGCGTACGTTAAGGCCAGAATTTTATAATCAATTGTTAAGAGAGTTATAGGGCGCCAATTCTCAATTATTAAGGGGTCTTTATCGGGTTTTGGAATAAGAGATATGATACCCTGCTTCATTGTAGATGACATCTCCCCATGCTTAATGCATTCTTTATACATACAAAACAACGGGTTTTGAATAAATTCCCAAAAGTGAACGTAAAACTCTACAGATAAACCGTCAATACCTGGTGATTTTCCTTTCTTCATTGAGAATAAAGCATTTTGGATTTCTATCATCGAAAGGGTAGAATCACAGTGAGATTTAAAGTCATTGTCAATTGAAGGTACATTAAGACAAATGTGATTTAGAAAATCAGTGCAATTATCTGCATTAAAGTTAGATTGATAAAGTTTTTCATAAAATTCTGAGATGGATTTATTAATTGAATCTGGATCTGTCGACACCATTCCATCAATATTAAGAGCAATTAAAGATTTCCTTTTTGCATTTCTTTTTTCTAGGGCAAAAAAGTAGCTAGTATTCTTTTCCCCTTCCTCCAGCCATTTAGCTCTAGATCTAATAAATGAACCTTTTGCCACATCTAAATAAAATTGATCCAACTTCAACTGAACTTTTTTCATTTCAAGCTCTTCCTCTGTGGTAAGTTGTTTTGTTTCCATTAAACGGTTAAGTTTGTACATTAGTTCGGTTTCTATTCTGTGTTTTTCATTCTTTAGCTCTTTGCTTCTTTTAATAGCAGCAGATCTGACTTTATATTTGAAAAATTCCCATTTGATCCTGTATTGATCATTTATGCCATCATTGAGGATTTCTTTAACAAGGTTTTTAACTGTATTGTTGAATAACGTATCTTTCAAAAGGGAATTGTTGAATTTCCAATAACCTCTCATGCCACAGTTTTTCTGCAATGCCGCTAATTTCAGATTGATCAATTTATGATCAGATAAAGGGGCGTTAAGATGGCTAATATCTTTAACATATTGTAAGGAAGAGGATGAAATCAAAAATAAATCAATCCTAGATTTCAGGGAATGATTACTATTACACCATGTAAATCCCTCATTAGAGGGGTTATAAAAGCGCCAAACATCAGTCAATGAAAGATTAGAACAAAGTAATGAAATAAGATTATTTTGTATGTTAAAATTCGGTTTAGGAGGATATCTATCAGTTGTATTATTTGGACATTCATTGAAATCACCGCCTAAAATTATAAATGAACCCTGGTATTTCTTTTGGAGATCTTTTATTCTTTCTGTTACGTCATTAAATAATATGCGGTTGGAAGAATGTGAATTAAATCCATATAAATTGCAAATAATAAAGTTAGTATTATCTTGTTTAATTATTAATATTATCCATCTACCATCATCAGAAGGCACTGCTTCTAGAACATCCCCCTTAAATTTGTGTAAAAGAATTAATACCCCTGCTGAATGATTAGTCCCATGACTAAAATAAGCTGTGTTTCCCCATTGTGATTTCCAAAATTTAGTGTCTAATTCACAGGAATGAGTTTCTTGAAGTAAAATTAAATCTGACTCCATTCTTCTGCTAAATAAAAAAACTGCTTTTCTTTTAGTTACGTCCCTAATACCTCTGACATTCAAAGAAATGATGTTAAGAGAATTAAACATGAAAACACAAAAACAAACAAACAAACAAAATTATATACTGTATAAGATGTGCTGAAGATTCACCAAGAACGAGGTGGTGATTAACAACCGTTTAAATTTTGGTTAACATCTTGTAAATTCTTTTTCCTTTTTTTTCTTTAAGCCTTATATTATCACTACATTTAACAATTTAAATTGGAATAATAATAATGAAATGGAACAAATAGGATCTAGTAGCTCTGGAGCGTTGGCAAAAGGAAAAAAGAAAAAAACACAAAGTAGAACAAAGTACTGTAGAATAACTTGACCCTATGTTTTGAAAAAACGAGAAGCATCCTAAAAACCTAAACAGCATTAATGTAAGAAAACTAGCGTATAATAAGAAAATACTAAATTCTGTATGTGAATATAAGATTTCCAGAGTGGGATGTGGCCTTGTGGGGCATTGGGACTGGAGGGGGGGGAGGTTGGGGTTTGGGGCGCCGGGGGGTTAGGGCTGCTTGGGCGGGGAGGACCTCGTCTTCGACCTGGGGAGGACCGGGGGGGGTTCTGGGGGACATCTACTGGGGGCGGCATGCGGGCCCTCGGGTGGTCGGTGGCGGCGGTCATGGGTCGCCGGTCGGTGACCCGGCCGTGCTGGGGTGGTTTCGGGGTGGGTGCCGGGGGCTTGGGACTCTGGGGGCGCGTCGTCCCCCGGGCTTGGGCCTGGTGGGGGTCGGGGGTCTTGGGCTCTGGCGGGCGGGTCGCCGGGCTATGGGCTGGCTGGCGCTCTGGTGCCCAGCTCTGGCCGGGGGCTCTCGGCTCGCTGGTGGGTTGGGGTTCATATGCTGGGGGGTGGGTGTCTGGGGGCGTGACTGGTGGCCAATGGGAGGGGGCGGGCAAACCCAGCCTGGGTGTCTAATGTGTTATGTGTTCTGAAAGTTGTTAATATGAAGGGTGGGTATAGTATTTCTTCTGGGGTGGGGATTAGGTGGATGTCCTGGATGATGGTCTTGGACTATACTTGGCCGGTGTGCGGGCCCCGGTTGGGGCCTGTTCTTGGTGCTTCCTGGCTCTGTCGACGGTTGGGCGGGCGCTCTTGGCCGTGTCGTCCATGTGGGATTTTGTGTCCTCTTGGACGGCGGGCTGACTGCGGTTCGCAGGGGTCGTGGCGGCCCTGGCGGGTGTGGGCTGTTGGTTCTGCTGTTGGCGGCCCTCGGGGCCGTGTCCCTCTCTGGTCTTGGCTCAATGTCCTGGCGGTCGGAGAGGTGTTTCCTTTACCTCGCTCCTTGGGTGGACCTTGGCGAGCTGGGGGGTAAGCAGGGTCAGCGGGGGAGCTGACTCGCTGTGGGAGCACTGTTCCTGCAGTTATTTTTCTCCCCATCCCTCAACACGCACCTCCGCCCTCTTCATCTTAAATTAATACATGTAGGGAATTTGGGTCTCGGGTGTGCTGCAATGGTTTTACATCTCTGTTGTTAAGAGCACCTGGGACTCAATTTTATATACACTTTAGACATTCATTCATAAACATCTTCATAAAAGTCACATATAGGGAAGGAGTGAGCACTATGGCTATGGGTGGCGGGATGACATCAATCTCGCCCCCATGCCTATGCTCACTCAACATTATGCATTTAGACAATTAGGGCCTGGGTTAGAGTTGGAGTGGAGGGGAAACTGGTATAATGCCAGCCTTTGCTCCTTCTCTTTCCTTTTTAAATACACTTTACAACAACACTCACCAACAGTACATTTGGGGACGGGGGTGTGTGTGTCGGGGTCTTGATTTGTTAATTTCAATTTTATTTATTATGTATTTATTTATATATTATTTATTTATTTTTCTCTTGCCCCCCGGGTTGCCTTGCGGACATTCTGGGGGTGGGCCGTCAGGGGTTGTGCTGGGGAGTGGGGGGGTTCGGGGCCTGCGGGTTCGCCGTGGGCGGGGCTGGCAGTGGGCTCCCTCTGGGGCTGCTTGGGCTCGGGTGTCCTGTCCTGTCCTGTCGGCAGGGCGCGGGGTGTGCCAGATCTTGGACGTCTGCTGCTCTCCACCCCAGAATGAATGGGTCTACCTCCTGGGTTTGGATGTGGGCTGCCCCATGTAGGTAGCAGGTACATGTCTTGGACCTAGGGGGTATAGAGTGTGCATCGGGATTATGAATGGAGCGTGTCGTTATTGTTTGTCTTTCTGTGACTGAGGGTGAGGATGAGGGTGGGTCTGAATGAGTGTGTCTGTGTATGAATGGTTTAATGTCAGGCTGGGACTTGGACTGCCCCCTCTCTGATACTTCTGAGGCTACCCAGTGTCGCGCTCCTGCCACGTGGCCCCCTGGTGGGTGTTCCTCTGCCTACGGGCGTGCTTGGGGCCCTCACTATCTGGGGCTGGGCGCTTGGGCGTTTGTCAGCTCGGCCTGGTGGCTGCCTGGTGGGGCTCGGGTCCTCTGGTCCTGTCAGGTCTGGACCTGAGGGATGGGCGTCCCCGGTGCCCGAGCCTCGGTGACCGGCCCTGGGGCTACGTCGGTGCGGCGGGCTCCGGCGGGGGCCTGTGTATTGTCGCTGTTGACCCCGGGGGGTCATTGTGTGTGGTCCCTGGTGGGGTTCGTCCGGTTCTTCCACTTGGTCGGATCTGGGGAGTGGACGAGTGGCTCGTCCTGTTCGGGTGGTCCTGGGGACTCTGGGCTCGGGGTCCTTCCTGGGGTCTTGGGCTTTGATCGCCCCTTCGTCTGTCTCGGGCTTTGGGGGGACGGGTCTCTGATGCTTCACAGTTGCTACTAAATGTTCTATTGGAGGAACCTCATTCACTTATGCATGCTCACAACCACACACAAATGGATGCAGGGATGTATAGTAGATGTATGTAGATGGGTATATAAATGAATATAAATATATATGTATGTATATTGTATATATATTTGTAGGTATGGGTATGTGTATTTATAGAAATATTTGCAAGGTCATGAATATTATCAGTCTTTATGCTTGTATGTTTCGTTGTTGTGTTCTGTCATGTGCTTTGCAGGATTGTGGACGGAGGTTTGGTGTGTTTGCCTTGTGCTCTTTCTGTGGACAATTGTTGTTTTGTTGTTTTGTTTTGTTTTGTTGTCTCACTTTCTCTTTTCTTTCTTTCTCTCTATTAAAAAAAAAAAAAAAAAAATACATATTGGAGTGAGAGGATGGCTATAAGGTGTGAAGGGAGGCCATCTATAAATGGAAACAAAACAAACAAACAAACAAAACAAAGACACACAACACAAAAAACAAAACAAAAAACAAACAAAACAAAAACAAAACACAAAACAACACACAACAAATAAAAAACAAAACACAACACAAAAAACAAAACACACAACACAAAAACAAAACACAACACAAAAACCAAAACACAACACAAAAACAGAACAAAAACAAAGCAACACAACAAACAAAGCAACACAACAAAAAACACAAAAAAACAACACACACAAAAACTAAAGTCTTAACTGGAGTTACTGGTAAAGATCATATCTCTCCAGTTTTAGCTTCTCTCCATTGCTCTCTGTCAAATCCAGAACTGAATTCAAAATCCTACTTCTAATCTACAAAGCCCTCAACAACCTAGCTCCATCTTATATTACAGATCTTATTGTTCCATATGTTCCTAACAGAGCACTTTGCTCGCAGACTTCAGGTTTACTTGCGGCTCAAGAGTTTCCAAAAGCAGAATGGGTAGAACCAACTTCCAGTTTCTGTCTTTGAGGCTGACACATTGTCCAGTTTTAAGACTGGGCTTAAGACTTTCCTTTTTGATAAATCCTATAGTTAGGGTCAGCTTGGGTTTCCTGAGCTATCCCTTAGTTATGCTGCTATAGGCTTAAACTGCTGGAGGACAAACTGACCACATATTTCCACTCTGCTACTGTCTTTACTTACTCTGCTCAACCTGTTTTGTATTTTTTAATATTTTTTATCCTTAACATGTGTTTTTGTCTTTCAGGTACACCTGCACCTATATCTGTACCTGCAATTCTGTGCTTGTCTGCCTCTCCTTCCTGTCCTCTCAAACCAGCCGGTCAAAGCAGATGGCCGGTTTATTCCTTTTAAAAATGAGTTTTTCCTTTCCACTGTCATCATTGTGCTTGCTCAGGATGGGAGACTGCAACGGAGTGAACATTGAACTTGTCTTCTGTTTCCTTAGATAGAGAACTTTACTAACTGGCTTTTCCATGTTTGTGAATGTTTCTGTAAAGTGCCCTGAGACAACTTTATTGTGATTTGGCGCTATATTATAAATAAACTGAATTGAACTGGATAACCCTTTTAAGTTATGTTTTCTACTTTTGCGATGATTAACTTTTTTTTTCCTTTCCACATTTCCTCAACATGTCTGATGTCAGCATAAATGTGCATGTGGGAGTCAAAGGTGCAACGTTTGCATTTAAGGGTGAACTTGTCCTTTTTATGATGGCCTGATGAGCTGATCAGAACAGATGTGAGAATTTAAAGAAAACAAAATAAAGTTGTTCATACTCATTTTGGGCTGATGTGGTGGAGTCTGAGCTCAGGGTATTGGTGGCGTCCTTGGTCGAGCAGCCTACTTGTGAATCCTTACTCTGGCTGCTGTTCGGGACTTTCCCTGAGTCACACTGCAATTGTGGCTCATCAGCATTAGCAGGAGGCGTTGGATTGGACGAAGGGGCAACTTTAGGAGAGTCACTAAGGTCAACCAGCGGTCCAACGTTAGGTTCAGGGTCAGCTTTAAGGGTACCAGAATGGGTGGTTGTGCTGGTTTTGGGAGAAACTTTGGTAGGACCCCCTTTAGTTGGACTGGAAGGGCTCTCTTTAGAAGGGTTACACGGTGGCATGCTATAACTCTCAGCTACCGAGTTAGAAGCAGTGGAGGGTAGTAAGTTTACCACCATGCGTGGGGTTTCTACAGCAGCAGGCCTGTTTGGCAGGAAGTAGTGAAGAAAAAGAGGGGAGAACAGGGGGGGTGTTGGAGGTGGACCAAGAAAAATAAAGGGTGAAGGGAGAGTACAGATCAGGGGATAAAAATATAAAAAAAATCAGAGTAAGTGCTTCTGTGCTTCAGTGAAAAAGTAAAGAAAATGTTAGCAACAAAATACTGTATATGTAGAGGAGAAACACAAGGTAATCCGACAGCAAACTAAAACAACGTAGATGTGTCAGTATTAAGATGTTCGGTCATGTAGAAAAAAGTGTTTATGTCTAAATTCATTTGCATAACCTGAACAGCATCTGATGGTTCTGAACTTTAATTGAAACTTAAAGGTATTGTGACATGATTTTGTAAATTTGAATATTTGTCAGAACATATATATCTTATATCATTGAGCTCTGGTCGTTTTTGCATAATAAATTATAAATATATTAAAATTTCATTCCAATTTATGGTAATTTTTTACCATGAATTATCTGGGACACGCCCCGTGAATTTATGCAAATCTTCATGTGACGTACACGTGGGCACTGGGCATAAGGCGGAGCCTGGCTTGCCCCTTTGTTTGGTGAAAGATCGACTCTTTTTTTTTTTGGTGTAACTTGAAAAATGCTGTCACGTTGTCGCGCATTTGGGTGTTCTAATATCAGCAGTGAACAAGTGAGCCTTCACAAATTCCCAAAAGATGAGAAACTTTGCCTAGAATGGAAGTACAGAGATCTTGTGACCGATGGGTTCCTACTGAGAGTCCTATGTCTGCAGCGACCATCTTACTGCCTATCAGGTACGAGCTGTTGTTTGTTTTTATTTGGGGAGAGTCTATTAATGAGAGTTTTGGATGATTTACTGTTTAAAAATGATATATGTCAGACGTGAGGTCTATCTGCCGACATCTGCTTGCTAACAGACATTAGCATAGCTACCGAGTCAACACGGGGTGCTATTTAGGTATTTTTAAATTATGTCGGCGCAATCAGGTACGATCTGTTGTTTGTTTTTATTAGGGGAGAGTCTATTAATGAGGGTTTTGGATGATTTACTGTTTAAAAATGATATATGTCAGACGTGAGGTCTATCTGCCGACATCTGCTTGCTAACAGACATTAGCATAGCTACCGAGTCAACACGGGGTGCTATTTAGGTATTTTTAAATTATGTCGGCGCAATCAGGTACGATCTGTTGTTTGTTTTTATTAGGGGAGAGTCTATTAATGAGGGTTTTGGATGATTTACTGTTTAAAAATGATATATGTCAGACGTGAGGTCTATCTGCCGACATCTGCTTGCTAACAGACATTAGCATAGCTACCGAGTCAACACGGGGTGCTATTTAGGTATTTTTAAATTATGTCGGCGCAATCAGGTACGATCTGTTGTTTGTTTTTATTAGGGGAGAGTCTATTAATGAGGGTTTTGGATGATTTACTGTTTAAAAATGAAATATGTCAGACGTGAGGTCTATCTGCCGACATCTGCTTGCTAACAGACATTAGCATAGCTACCGAGTCAACACGGGGTGCTATTTAGGTATTTTTAAATTATGTCGGCGCAATCAGGTACGATCTGTTGTTTGTTTTTATTTGGGGAGAATCTATTAATGAGAGTTTTGGATGATTTACTGTCTTAAAATGATAGATCTCAAACGCAATCGGACATGCTCAAAGCCACGAAGCTCCCTGCACGTTTTTTTTAAAGCTGAATCGTAAAAGTTAATAAGTTTTCCATTAATAGAGTATACAATAAAATGATTTGAGCAAGATTAAAACTTCTACTACTTATATTGACCTTCCAAAACTGAAGACAAATTGCTTAGATCAATACTAGAAATGCTGCACTCGTCTGAGTCGACATGCTCCGCCATTATTAATTACATGCGCGTTGAGCAGCGGCTCCCCACGTGTACGTCAAATGACGGTTTTGCGGAATGCACGGAATTTTAGGGGCGTGTCCCAGAGAAATGACTATCATAACTTGGAATGAAATTTTAATATATTTATAATTTATTATGCAAAAACGACCAGAGCTCAATGATATAAGATATATATGTTCTGACAAATATTCAAATTTACAAAATCATGTCACAATCCCTTTAAGTTGCCGTTGGAGTCAATAAAAGTTAATAATAATAATAATAATAATAATAATAATAATAATAAATTCTATTTATACCGCACTTTTCATTAATAAAAATCTCAAAGTGCTAAATTTAGGCCACCATAAACAATCAATGTTAATGTTTTTTTTTTTTGGCAAATGACCTTTGATTTTTAAGTAATGTGATTCTAAACTGTTGTTGCTCATAGCTTTCATTCATGTTTTTCTCTCTCTCAGTGGGTGTTGTTGTTTCTGTAACACAGTCATTAATGCCCTTCATTTAGGCTGCAGAATTTCCAATTTTTATAACAGCATGAAAACAAAACCTCTATATTGAAGTAAATAAGAAAAAATCATGACCAGTCAAAATGAGGAAATTTAATGCGTTAAAACGAAAAAAAAAAAGAAAAAAAAAGGAGTGTCTTAGCTCATAAAATGGTTTTGTGGTCACGAATGCAGGATGACACTTTGGGACTGATCTGGAATACGTTTGGAACGTTTGCTTCTTAATCCACTGTGAGGTACTTTTAAACATAGCTATTAACAACTGACAACTATTTGTGATTTTGTGGAAAATGTTGTTGCGCAATTTCTTCAAACATGTTAAAAAATCATGCTATGGGACTCTGTGCCTCAGTGGCTAACATAAAAAAGTTGAGAACCCCCACAAACATTGCAGGACATTCTGGACATATTCAGGAGAAACCCACATGAATGCCCTGATGCATGCTCAATAATCCAGGTAGAAAATAAAAAGTTAGTTGTGGTCCTCTGGAATGCCATTCAACAACTAGGTCCAACTCAGTGCTATACCACTTTAAGGGAGTTGCCATGTTACAGGAGCCACCTTGTTTTTTGGAACCAGAGTCTGCCCATTAGGGTTGTGAGGCATACAATCAGTGTTATTCACAGCTAAATGTACTGGTAAGATTTATATATATATTAATATCAGACCACAGTCAATGAGGATCCACAACTTCTCCTCCTTCACTATAACTTCCAGCACTGGCTCTCCTCAAGGATGTGTGTTGAGCCCTCTTCTGTTCACTCTGCTCACATATGATTGTACAGCCACACATCCAGGCTGTCATATTGTAAAGTTTGCAGATGATACAGCTGTGGTGGGATGCATCACAAACAATGATGAGTCCAGCTACAGGCAGGAGGTGGAACACCTGGAGAGCTGGTGCAAGGACAATAACCTTCACATCAATGTGAAGAAGACAAAGGAGATGATTGTGGACTTCAGAAGGAACAAACACACCCACACCCCACTGAACATAAGAGGATCTGCAGTGGAAGTGGTCTCCAGCTACAAGTACTTGGGTGTACACATGAATGATAACCTCAGCTGGAGCAACAACACCACCAGCCTGATCAAGAAAGGTCATCAGAGACTCTACTTCCTCAGACGGCTGAGACGAGCTGGTCTGAGAAGCTCAGTCCTCACCTCCTTCTACAGGTGTGCAGTGGAGAGCATCCTGTGCTCCAGCATCAACGTGTGGCATGGAGGCTGCACAGCTGCAGAAAGAAAAGCTCTGCAGAGAGTGGTGAAGGCTGCACAGAAGATGTTGGAGTCAGTCTCCCCACCATCACAGACATTTACACCTCCAGATGCAGGAAGAGAGCCACCTGCATCATGAAGGACCCCACTCACCCAGCACACACACTTTTTGCCCCACTCCCCTCAGGAAGGAGGTTGAGGAGCATTAAGTGTAGAACCACTAGACTGAGGAACAGCTTCTACCCTGAGGCTGTTAGACTCATGAATAAATAACCAGAATAATTACAGTGAAATATCACATCATGTTGCTGCTGATCTGTTTCATGTTGCTGTGTTCATTTGTGCTCATCTGCTCACACAGACTCACGTTTGTGCTGCTGTTCGAAGTGATGTTTTTGTGCTACTAGTGCTTAGTGTATTTTTTAGTTGATGTTTTTCTTAGTTCACATCTTAGATGTTATTACTGTTTTTGTTTTACATTTTATTGTTGGATGTAACTGGGACCCTGTGTACATACTTTCATTCCACCACATGTACCACATGTGGTGTGAATGACAATAAAGAACCCCTGACTCTGACTGACTCTGAATATCTAAAAATACAGCACTATGGTAAGCATCACTTAATCAACAGGAGTCAACACCCAAAAAAAAAAATAATTGTGTTGTAATTTTTTAAAATTTTTATAAGGGGAAATGTCCTGTTCTTTAACAGGTCAACAGAAAGGTTGGTCTCATTTTGGCTTCAACTCATGGGTTATGGTCTGAGGTATATGTATTCTACTCTACACAGTCTTTGTTGTAGATGAGCTTCCAACAACGTGGTGCTTTTTCACAGCAGATATGTTTTTCCAACTAACCAGTACAGACGATTATGCAAACTTAAAACAAAAACAATGATGCACTAGTCAAGTCAAATGTTAACAGAATCATCATTTTCAGAACTTCTTGTATTTAATTGGACAGAAAATTTTACTTTTAGGCCCTGTTTACACAAAAACAATTGCTGGTGAAAATTCAAGTTTTGTTGCGTTTGTACTGTTCTTTGCACAAAAATAGCTAATGTTTTCTCTGACAACGGCACAATTTGAGAACAGATTCCAGAGTGCAATGGTTCAAAAACATCCCGGTGTCCATTACTGTGTAAACAGTAAAAAAAGTATATTTTCCGTCACGGAATCCCTGGTGCATGCGCAGTATGTGGTAAAACATAACAGCTTCCTACAATCCACAGAAGAATAAACTATCATCAAAACTACACCAGAGTATAGTTCGTGTCTATGGCTCTCCAACAGTTGACAGTTATTTTATTCTCTGCCATCTCGACCGTTGTAGCGGTTTTCAGGTAGAACGTTTATTTTTCAACATGTGCACACTTACAGTTTCAAGTTTCAAAAAACACAGCACTAACTAGTGGTGTGGTGGGGGAATTACACCGTTTCCACGTTGTGTAAACAGATAGTAATTAAAACATTTTCATATAAATGTGTTAATAGAAATGGGGAAAACTTTTCAGTTTTCATTGGATCGTTGTCGTATAAACAGGGCCTTGGACAAAACATATGGGTGACCTCTTACTGGAACTGAAATCATTGTTAGCCTTCAGTAAGCGGTAAAACAAGAATGTGTACCGAGCACCAACAAACCCCAGGGGTAAACTGCAGAAAATTACTTTTTTTAATTGTTTCTCAGTCTTAGTTGATTGTGATGTGTACATGTATTTAGGCCTGTCACGATAACAAATTTTGCTGGACAATTAATTGTAAAATTTTAGAAGAAATGTTGATTTGTTGGGAGTGTAGTACCTTTTTTGACCACCTGATGGCAGTATAAGACTGAACCAAAGGATGGATAGTTGAGCAGTGTGTCTCTTTAAGAAAAATGGGAGGGAGGGTCCTTGACATGACATGGGCTGATATGGTGACATGGCGAACGCTCGGTGATTTGAACTCTTTAGCATAGCATTTTTCACACAAAGCTTTTAACAAAAAAAAATCAGTAAACAAGTTCTCAACAACTTTTTATACGAAGGCACGGGTTTCAACCGTGCATTTTGGAGCTTCGACAAGACAGAGGTTTATTCCAGAGGTCGGCCTGTTAGCTTAGCTCGTAGCTTAACTTCTCAGCTTAGCTGCTTTTGACGATCGAAAACCGCAATTTTGAACAGTTAAAACAAAATTTAAAGAGAAAGGGAGGGGTCAGTGAAGAGCACTGGAGTTGAGCCGTGTCTTCAGTAGAAAGAGACACGAAGAAACGATAAAGCCGGTAAATGAAAATGAGGTTGATAATTTTCATTCATCATGCAAATAATCGATTTATTGTGACAGGCCTACGTATATTACGTGGTTATATTCATGAGCCAAAATAAGCAAACAAATCAGACGCATAGATTGGGCATTGTCTTCAAAAAATGACATCAGTCATTAAAAAAAACTATAATTTTTGGACTACTATCATGGTAAACATGGATGCTACACCCTGTTTAACAAGCTAGGCCAACTCACTCTGGCTCTGTCAGTGGAGTGGTCTCATTGGGCTCAGTGGGACCCCCTCCTTCTTGGTTTGGAGTGTTTTCCTCTTCTGTTCTCACTTCAACAATTGGCTCCTTAGACTCATCTTTCCTGTCGTCAGAAGGAAGAGGGAAAACATGAAATATACGGTATTAGCAGGTGCATTTGCTAAACATCAGCACACATCACATAAGCTTATCTCGCTCGGATAGTTTAAAAAAAGAGCTCCATTTCACACAGTGAAAATATCTCCACCCGAAACACAGACACACCATCAGTACACAAAGCCAGCAGCCATGTACAAAACAAATGGGCTCAAACATGCAAGGACTGTCTTTTCTTCTGTTAAATCTTCCGTCTGACTGATTCACTCAAGCCAATATTTGATCATCCTTTGCCTTCATCCACCTGCAAGCACTGATTGCAGGTTTCCTCGGAGGGCTTTGCTGTTATTGCCACACTGCTCTCTGATTGCTCTGAGCTTTAAAGTGTTTGCTTGCAGCGAGCGACATGTTGAGATCTAAAGCTGGGAAATATCTCAGTACCTCTCAGCTCCACATTTCTGTTTGTGCCACGATTTGCCACTTGAAGCATGTATAGGGAGGAATATGTTTAACATACAGTACTTAACCACATTTTCAGTCAAACAAAGGCTAACGTGCATTTTAAGATATGACATTTAAAATGTTATTTTTTGGGAGGGTTGTCCGTTTTTTTTTCTTCTTGGTGATAAACATTTGTCTAAATGAACAGAAACAAAAAAATCAAAGTCAAACTTCAAAACAGGTTTAAATTTTGTAAAGAAAAAAAAAATGCTGCTGGATCATAAAGAGTGGGGTGATGCTCTTCTAAAAAATATTAATTCACACAAAATGTAGTTCCTGCTTAAAGCCAATTAGTTAATTATTGAACTTTCTGCAGATTTATTTTTGTGTATTTTTAAAGCATTTTTGACTCAAATGGAAGTTGAAATAGTTTTAGTTGATTTACGTCAGTTTTTACTATTTGATGTAAAGGGTAGGACAGGTTAACACTGGCATTTGTCAATAAAATGATCATATCACCCTGCCAGAAGATCAACATGCCCAACATGAGGTGCCAAATGTAGGGGGGTTCTTTTTCATTTTTAAATGCTGTTCATCTCATTTCTATTGCTATGTTCTAATAAACCCCCAATTTTGATGTCAGACCAAGGTTCAGTGTCATCAGTTTTTTTTTTAAATTATTGATAATAAAACCCCACAACACACTCTGCAGAAGTCAAGTCTCATAAGAGCAGAAATGTCGCCATGTCAACACATTCTGCTGGTTTCAGCTCATTTATCCATCCAAAACTAACACTAGACCTCAAATAATCTTATTGAATTTATGACATGTATGGGGTATAACCTTCTGTGTCAAAATGTGGATATTTTCTCTTTAAAACATCCGTTTGTAAAGCTAAAATTAGAAGATAAATTAACAGTCAAGTAGTGTGGACTGTACAGATCAGACACGAACAGAAGACCAAAAACTACAAACAAGAAGACAGTTTCTCCAACATGGTACGCCTGAATATAATAATCAAATTAAAAATCCAACAGAACTCCAGATTATACCACAACAAAAGACAAAAATACTAATGGGGTGAGAGTAGGGGTGATTACTTTGCAACTGTGGTTGTGTATGTGGTATGTAAATGTTTCAACCAAGAAAAATCCATCCAGATGACCTGACTGAACTTTTTTGGATCCATTTACCTGGATGATTAAGCATGTATCAGGATAACTATGTGTTTTTTTTCTGGTCAAGAGTTCAAGAATCTTTATTATCCCCAAGGGGCAGTTTGTTCCATACAAAACATCCATACTACACAAGACAATGAGACATTAAAATAACAGTACAGAAGTCATCAATGTTTGTAGAGAAGCCTGATCACTACAGGGATGAATTGGTTTTTCAGTCTGTTTGTTCTACATCTGGGCAGCAGATACCTGCATCTAGATGGAAACAACCTGAACTCACCATGGAGAGGGTGATCAGGATCTGCCAGAATTAGCCTGGCCTTGTTCACTGATCTCGTCTTCTGTAGGTCAGTGAGGTTCTGTGTGTGCTATGTGCTGAGAAACAGTTGATGTGCTCTTGCTCTCTATGCACAGCACTCAACCTCTCTGTTTAATTTTATGCAACAAAAATTAAAAATACTCTTCATTTTTTATTTTTTTATTAAAACACCATCCCTCCTTGTTTTAATTATTTAACCAGTGTTTTTGCAAAGTGCACAAGACACAACCTTGACTTAAGGGAGGAAAAGGGAGAAACATAATAAAGAAATAAGATAAAACAATATATTCTACATGTAGCTGTTTTTCCTCACAGAAAACATAATGTAAATTGTACAATTTGTGTGATCAGCGACTCAGGAAATGAAGACAATATCTTCCCCGGTAGTTTTGCACAGGAGTAAAAAAACAAACAAACAAAAAAAAAAAAACTTACGAGAATGCTGCCTTTCCCTCCTCAATGTCCTTGCCCTTGGCCCCTGGTCCAGCTTTCCCACAGAAGTTAACGGCGATGCACATGAGGAGACCACACTTGTTGAGGAAAAAGCAAGTGACATCCACGGCAACCAACAGCAGGAAGAAGACAACAACAAGGATGCCTACAATGGCTCCAGTGCCAAGTCCGGAGCCACCTGCCAGCACATCTGAAGGGGAGAAGACAGGTAGAGGGGACATACAGGCAAAACAGGCAGAAGAAGAAGAAAAAAGACATGAAGGAGAGGGGGACAGCGAGAAAATTAGAAAGAGACAAGGAGAGAGGTGATGAGGGATGCAGTCAAGCTTTAAAATCCGCGATTTAGGTTGCAGTCAAAACTTTAGGTATGTTGTAATATTCGGAGGGGGAATCCAGAGGAGAATCTTCCCAGAGAGACCGGTCTAATCCCTGGTTTCATTACAGCAGCCTGACACTTACTTTGGAAAATCATGATTGCCGACACACATGAGATGTTCAATTTTCCACTCATAGAATTTGGTAAGATTAAAAAAGAAGGATAAACACCCCCATATACACAATTAGTCTTAGAAAACCTGTGACGCAGTTCAAACATTACAATTCATCTTTTCCATCAGGGATATGTTGCAATTCCTGCTTTTCCAGCTTTAATTACAATTTACAGTTAAGATTTTTTTTTTCGTACACATGGATAATATAAAAACCTTTTACACACAATGCATTTGTACAAATAAAACTTGCCTTTTAATCTTACAATAGCCTTAATGTGTTTTCTAATCTTGATACAGTCTTGGAAGAGGAAAGTTGAGGATTTTACAAGGTCCGTTATGTAAAAAAACATTTAGAAAGCATTTATAACAGTTTGTATTGTAACTTTCAAACTTTTTTTGGTTTATCACCTAACAGCTCCTCAAAGTTAGCGTCTTTGTTGCGTGATACGGTAAGTGATGAGTGTAAAATCAGAACTGACCACCTCGCACTGTTTGTGCTTCTGCTTTGTGTTGCAGGGACACTGGTAGGCAGCCTTGAATGAATACAGATCTTGCCAAGAACTGAACTTGAACTGTGCCCAGACTCTTTGTGCCCCAACATGTGCACATCGGTAAGATTAATCATAGGAGAAGCTTGTTCGATGGCCTGACATTCTGTGCAAAGGAAGAAATATTACCCCAATGGATTCCCCACCCCGGTTCTGGTTGATGATATTGGAACTGGATCCACTGGACTTCCAGATAGGTGTAACAAACTACGTCTGCCATTCTGTCAGGAGCCTTTATTTACAGAGACTGAAGTTCAATGGGTCGTGATGGGTTAAACTTCTTGATTGTGAGCAATGTCAGATTGTGTCAAGTGTTTGTGTGTGCCAAACGAGCAACACTTTATTGTGTTTTTGTTTGAGGGCTTTTCTTTTAAATCAAAATTTCCATACAGTAGTCCCTCGTTGATCGTGGGGTTTCCTGTGACTTATCTGCAGTATGATAAATGGTAGTCCAGCATAATGTACACTCCATGTTTTGTTGGTATTGTTTTTGTAAATATTAAATGATGTTTTTTTTGTGTGTCTTTTTGCATCTTAAGATCCTATGACATCATCAACTACTCAAGTTCTACTCGAGCTTTATTATGTTAATGTTGAGTTT
>JBBPBX010012072.1:17866-37557 GCA_038048925.1 Garcialebias charrua | reverse complement strand
TTAAATAAATATATCCCTGCCGTCCAGCAATCAGCCAATTGTGTGTCATGTCCAAACTTACTTTGGAAAACCGCGATAGAGCGAGTCCGTGAAAAACGAACTACGAAGTAGCGAGGGACTACTGTATTTAAAATGTACACGCTACAGATTTTCAACAACTGTTTGTGTTGATTTGTTGAGTATCTACAGCTTTTGGTTTAAAAGTTTCAGTGTTAAAAATTAACTTTTTATTTTTTTTGTATTGTACTGGCTTTTCTGTGGGCAGCACAGTGGCTCAGCTGGTAGAACTGTTGCCTCAAAACAAGAAGGTTGCCAGTGCAAATCCTGGCGTGGGGCCTTTCTGGGTGGAGTTTGCATCCTCTCTCCGTGCATGCATGGGTTTTCTCCAGGTACTCCGGTTATTGTCCCTAGATGCGAGTTACAGAGTCAGTGATTGTCTCGTTTGTCTCTTTGTGTCCCTGTGATGCACCTGTCCAGGGTGTCCCGACTCCCCGCCTCACGCATAGTCATGGCTGGACATGGGCACCAGTGAGCCCCGCGACCCAAAAAGGAAGAAGCGGGTAAAGATAATGGATGGATGGATTTTCTGTGTGAAAAAATGATAATATGGTTCTGCAAAATCACAACCTCAAATTATCCGTTCAGCTCTGATTGATCGAAAACAGAAGAATACAAGACAACTCCAACAGCTGTAAAATGTAAATCTCATAGAATGTCATGAAGAAACCTTTAGGTAATGGCTAATCTCCATTACAGAGCTTTTAGGTCAGTTTAAAAAAAGTTTAGAGACACTTTTGATGGATGTGTTGACATTTCTCAGTTATCTTGAGATTTAAAAAAGGCAGCATGCTGTCTCACTAATAGATTATACATTATACATTCTTCAACACACAGAGAAGTTTTAAAAGCAGGCCCTGGGGATTAACAAATATGTTGGAGGAAAAGGTGCACTGCAGAAAATACTTTCAAAGTACTTTGTAGGTTGCACACTTATTCTTATCACGCTCTATACAGTACAATCAGTAATACATAAATAAAAACTTCCATGGCATTTCTTCCATGCAACAATTTATTCATGGTTCAAAAGGTTAAAGACTATTCCAGCTACTGTTTCATATTCCATATACAAACAGGCATCAAGTCTATAATTCCATGATTAGGGCAAAGTGCAAAAGCAGGTTATTTCTCCCACAATTTAGTCTGCATAAAAAATGCCCATGCAATTTTATGGCAGCATAAAATAAACAAGATTTAGAGGTCATAGCAACTCAGGCTTTGCAGCTTCGAGATGTAATTACACTTTATTAGCTGCAATGTTAATCCATTTTGGCATCTGACACCGTTTGAGTCAACTTACGGCAAAATGTCCATCTTGCCGGCTGCAACCATCAAAACATTTTAAAAGATGAGCATTTCTTTATGAATGTGAGAAGAAAACTGAATTCTTGCACTTTTAAATTATCATCATGAAATTAATTAATTGGCTGAAATATACTGTCCTCAGATTTTTTTTGCACCTTTTTATGGTTTGATGTTAGCAAACATAAAAGGTCCTGCTCCAGCATCAACGTGTGGCATGGAGGCTGCACAGCTGCAGAAAGAAAAGCTCTGCAGAGAGTGGTGAAGGCTGCACAGAAGATGTTGGAGTCAATCTCGCCACTATCACAGACATTTACACCTCCAGATGCAGGAAGAGAGCCACCAGCATCATGAAGGACCCCACTCACCCAGCACACACACTTGTTGCCCCACTCCCCTCCGGCAGGAGGTTGAGGAGCATTAAAGGTAGAACCACTAGACTGAGGAACAGCTTCTACCCTGAGGCTGTTAGACTCATTAATCCCTAACCAGAATACAGTAATCACTGTAATACAACTTTAATTGGAGATTTGTCACTTTATTCATGCTGCTGATTATCCATGCTGCTGATTTCTTACCTTTATGCTGCTGTTTAATATACTGTATTGTTTTACATCATTTGTGTTTAGCGTATATCTTAGATCTGTGTATACAGTTTATTTTAATATGTTATACTTTTACTATTTTTGGGTTTAACTGGGACCTTGAGTAAACCCTTTCGTTCCACTTCATGTACCACATGTGATACAAATGACTATAAAGAACCTTAAACATTGCTTTTTTATACACATTTTGCTATCAGTTAAAACGCAAATGGAAGACAGATTGGAGATGGAAGTAATATATTTTTCTAACCTTTCTGGAGCAACACTTGTTGCATACTTATTTTTAAAGATCCTGTAACGAATGAAAAGAGAAAAACGAATCTTTTCTAAATCAAAACTTCATGTTGTCTCTGCCGTCTCCTGGGACTTAGCAGATTCTCATAACCTGGCAACGTCAATATCAAGCCAAATTTCGTTGTAGCTGAAAAACACATTCACATATTTTCTGTGACAGCATTTGATGTCAATGTAAATTACGTGAGCAAAACAAAAAGCAGGTGCATCAATTTTTGCTACACACAGTTCTTCCTATACACTTTTACCATTTCCAAATTATTTAGCCTTGAGTTGCAGACAGTTGTAGTACATATATAAAATTATTTATAAAGCCACTCCAACATTTTAGATTTGTGTTTGCTTATATGCCGTAAAACAGATGAAATTTCTAGTGAAACCAGAATCAGACCGTTTATTTAGTAATTTTCTCTTTGCTGCACCTTTAGGCTGCAAAAATGAAAATTCTCTTACAGCTGATTAAAAGAGCAGGCGCGTGCCACAGAACTGTGCACTTACAGGTGACGGCAGACAACCCTTGCTTCTGCTCATTGCTTCATTTGCATTTTAACAGGAACAATAAATCATGTGGCATGAATCCACTGCAGAGGAGGAGGCTTTTTCCGCACCGAGTGCTCTCAGAGACAGAATGCACTACACGTCGGGACGGACTAAAAGAAAAACACTTCACGTTACGTCCCTGTCAGGTGCACTACTGAGCTGGTTTTCAAGAAAACCGCTGAAGATGTATCTCGGTTTTACAAAAACCCACACATTTCTGAGAGATTGATCACTACTGACAGCTGAAAGATGTGTTAATTCACACTGATTACAAAATCACCCATTTCCTGTGATGAAACATCATCAGTACATTTTCTGTGCAATGACATGACTTCTGAGCATATTTGTGTCCTGCAGAATACGAGACAATATACTGTAAATGAAAAGTGTTGCGCAACCCCCCCCCCCCAAAAAAAAAACACCCGCTTTGAATGTTATCAGCCATTGAATGCAGTTATTAGTTATCATCCCCATAGGTTGCGTTCAGACTGTCCCTCCTGTACCTCCTGGTAGGTTTAAAGGTAAGTTCTGATCACTGATAATAGGGTCATGTGGTTACTGTACTTTTTGCCATATAAACCACATCCTTTTGCATAAATTAGCATGCCACGCAACCTATACAGCAAAGCACCTTACAGTATTTGTGTTTTTTCCCCCCATACTGTATTTATAACCCAGTTTTTGGCCGAGATCTGACGATTTCATTCATTCTGACATGGAAAATATTGAACACTATCATTTTCAGCCACTAGAGGGTCCTCAACTAATATGGCAAGCCAATTGTCTCATTAATAGGTAAAAGTGGCTATTAATGAGACAGTTGGCTTGCCATAGACAGCCACCTTCGTCTCGCTCTGGAACTCCTGGAGCAAACGTCAAATCAGCTGCATTTTGCTGCACCAATTTGACCATTAAAGTGAATTTATTAAGGAAAATTGCTATAGTTCTTCCATATTTGACTTATTGTGATGACGTTTGGGGGAAGGCATGTAAAACATCTATACATTCTATTTTTATTTTACAGAAAAGAGCAATAAGAATCATCACAGGAAAGCATTATACTCAACCATCTAACATATTATTTCATCAGCTAAATTTATTAAAGTTTTATGAACTGGTTGACTGAACCTGAATTCTTCAGGTTATGTACAGAGCTCATACAAATTCCTTACCTCAAAATATTCAATCTTATTTTATTAAGAGAGTCAGTAATTACAAATTAAAAGGACTTGCAATATTTGTGAAACCTAAAATTCAAATAAATTCAAATGAACGATGCACATCAGTTCAAGGAATAAAACTGTGGAACGTTTTGGATAATAATTGTAAAAAAAGCTTCCTCAATGTTTTTGTTTAAGAAAATGGTAAAAAGTAGTTTATTGAAAAAAAAAAATGAATTTTTTTAGCATATTCTTATTGAAATCGGTTATTCTTGGCACAGAGTCGGTTTTTGGTTTGTTATGTTATGTTTGAATGTATTTAATGTATTTTATTTCATGAGTATTTCTTCTTTTTTTTTTAAAGGAGCAGATGTTATAAGATTTTTTTCTTCTCTCTGCCTCTCATTTTCTTTGTAAATTGTATTTTTGTTTTGTTTTAATATTTACTCAATTTTAACTGAAAATGAATAAAGATATATAAAAAAAAAGTCCAACCGAGACACACCTTTTCTATCATTTCAAGCAAACAAATAATTGTTTTTAGTGAAGCTTCATATTTTCAGCAATGTGCCTTTAAACCTACTAGGAGGGACCGTTTGAACGCAACCTGGATGATGATAACTAATAACAGCTATTTAATGGGCTGATAACATTCAAAGTCACTGAAAAAAAAAGGATTTGGTTTTAAAGATGATTAATTTCTCAGCATGAACTGAAAGAACAAATTGGCCAATGTAAAGTGTAGACCAAACTCAAGCAACAACACATCCAGTTGTTTCTTCTAGGGGATAAAGTCATCACCTAGTCTTTGAAGCCTATTTGGACCTCACAAGATAAGATTTTATTTTACAAAAGAAGAAGTATCTTCCCAAAGTGTAAATTTTTTTCTTCAAGTTCTTAGCCCACGCCATGTTTTTCTTTGTTTCCCGTTACATTGTCTCTGTGTAATCCAACAAATTGTTTTTTTGTTAAATTTGTTTCAAAGTCGCCAGTTCTCCCACTGTGTGGCACTGTGCCATCATGAAAATTACCGGTGTATGAAAAAACACACTGGGATCAAAATGAGCCTTTCAAACAGCTTCTTGTCTTAGTGACTGAAATCTTTCAAAAGTTGTCATGAAGCCAGCAGTTTAAGCAACTAGACATAGTTTTTCAAACCCTAACACAAACCTTTCTGCTACTTTCAGCCTAATTCAGCAAACCTGTGCACTTTCCGCTTTCTTCTGCTAGTTTAATTTTTTGTGTGTTTTTCAGCTTCTTCTGCTTTTTGATATAAGATTTTGCTACTTTTGCCTTCGTTTATGCTCCCTTTAGCTTTTTTTTCACTATTTACTGCTTTTTCTGATCATTTTAGATTTTATTTTTCAGCCTACTTCATTTTTTTCATGCATTTTGTGCATCTTAGAGTTTCATCTTTCCAAGTTTCAGCTATTGATGTGTTTCAAGTATGGTAAGCTTCGGCTTTTTAAGCACTTTTCAGCAAGTTCTTCAGCAATAAACGAAATGCAATTTCTCTAGTTCTCCTTGTGACACAATTAGTTGAGATTAAACAGCATTGAGAAAATTAAGAGAGAAAAAAACAAACATGAAATCTCATTTTTAATCCCAGTCAGAAAAAAAAAAAATCACGGTAACACATTTCTGAGATGAAAACATTCTAAAACAAACTAATGAATTGAAATTCTTAAAACATTTTCTTCATATTCCTTGGAGTAGCATACCATTACCACATTGCAATGTTTGTCTAACTATGACAGTATGAATAACACGGTATTTGATTCATAAATATGCTTTACATTTCTACAAATCAAGCTGAAAAATAACTTCAGTCCACACGTTTCTTTCAGCCAGACCTGTTCATTTTAAGACCCTTGTTTTGCAAAAGGTTGCATGAGTACATGTTTTTGCTTTTTCAGTTTCCGTATTTCACAAGGACACTGAGAGCCGACTAAGAACAATATGATTCTGCTAATATAAGCTAAAGGTATTCAGTTTGTGTGTTTCGACACCATGTTGACGTAGGAGAAAATGCACTGAAAGCTACAACTAGAGGGGTTTTTGTATCCGACTGTTGTCTCGGTAAACATCAATCTGTCTGTGGAATTTTGTGCACCATTTCCAGAACTATTTAACCCAGCAGGAGTTTGTCATAATGAAACACGAGCTGCTTCCAAATGAGCATTTAAAAGTGTCACTGGCAGCCATTAAGCCATCTCAACAACATTTTCTTTGTCAAGACAGGGGAAAATAAAACCATTCACATTTGTGTGATCACCGAAAACAAATCAATGCTTTAATAATTTTCTCACATTGAAATGTTGATCATGGCTGCATGAGATCCTAGTCTTTAGTCTTTTTTTATTTTATTTTTATTCTGACTCTGCAGATCTTTACTGAGCTGTAGAGCAGACTGGAACAAATGTTTTAATATATGTAAACTGTATAGAAAACTTTGCATATTCTTCGTGGTCATTTTTTAAATTTAAAGCTCTTGAATAACACTCAAAGAAGAGCTTTTAATAAGTCCTTGAGTAATTGACTTTTCCAATACTGTTGTTCCAAGAAAGAATAAAAAGCATTTGAATAAATATCAAAAACAACATGTGCTTTAAATTTTGCAAGCCTCATTGCTGGACGGCAAAATAACAAGAGATGACAGCATGTCAGAAAAATCAAATGTTACAACAGAGTCATCATCTTCTATCTTCTGTGCTGGCTCTTTGTTAAAACTTAATGTGTTGTTTTGTTGCTCAAACCATTAATCAATTTGTAGGACTCAAAAACTGACGTTTTGTTAAACTCTCCAGCATCCTTGACTTCTGCAGAAGCCAGTTCTTGCTGTGCGTGCCGTTCTGTGCCAGTCACTGCAACATTAAAAGGCAAGAGCAAACGTGCAACAACATAGAAACAAATATTTATGAAAATAAATAGAAAAAATGAGAAAGTGAAACAGACGGCATAAACCACAAGTTATTCAGTCGTGTGTGAAATAATTGTTTTGTGTTGCATTTTTATGGTTTTTCATTGTAACAACAAAAAAAGGTTAAATCGTGGACCATTTTCTTTAAATGAAAAAAAATTTCATCCCCCATCCAGAGGACTTCGTCAGTCTGCGACCTGCCAACCAGATCTGTCAGCCAAAGGGCCTTCACTGCGTTTCAAGTCAACCTCCTGTTGGTATCTCAGAAGTACCGTAGTCTTTTGCAGAGCACACCCATCCAAAACAATCAATCATCATGTGCAACAATCAAATGTTTTAGGCCAGATGGCCAACTTGCTACTCACAGAATCCATCTGAAGACAACCAAGGCCAAAGTACCATGATGCATGCTCAATAATCCAGGTAGAAAAATCTAAAAAAGCTAAGTCTAGTCCTCTGGACACTCAAAAAAAGAAGAAGGCCAAAGTGTTCAGAAAAAGGTTTGTAAGCTCAATCCAGGTGGAGAACAACAAAAAAGGTTAAATCGTGTCATCTGGACCAGTTTCTTAAGAACCATTTTGTCTCCCATCCAGAGGACTTCCTCAGTCTACAGCCTGCCAACGTAGACGTTTTGTTTGTTTGTTTTGCTTTTCATTGTAGTTTTGGTTAAGCTTACTCACCAAAATCACTTGGCTAAAGAGGCATCTCACTGGGCTGCAACTAGTTGGCGAGCAGCGTTCGTTAGGGAGTCTCCAGTATGTCTCAAAACATTCACAGAGCTTCTTCATTTTCTTGCGTGAGTTGCAGAAGCTCACTGTCTTGTATGCTGAATTTTGAACATGTCCATAACATTTTGTAACATAGTTTCCTTTAGATAGATAAGTTGTTGCAAGCCCTTCTTAGGAAGCGGTGTTTTGACATGTTATTGAGTGTTCTCCTTGGACAGAAAACATGCTCACGACTAAAAATCATGCCAATGATAAATATGAGTTATTAACTAATGTACTTTGGTACAGTGGTTCCTAACACTGGTCCTCGAGGAACACTATCCTGCATGTTTTAGTTGTTTCTCTGCCCTAACACACCTGATTCAGGGATTTAATCACTTCATCAAGTTCTGCAGAAGCCTGTTAATCACCAACAAAGTTCATGCCCAGTCAGCCAGGTACAAAATCCAGTACTGCTCAGTCAGGTCATCTGGACAGTTTCTTTTTTGTAGAAATGTTTCGCCCTCTATCTGGAGGGCTTCATCAGCCAGGAGTTCCAAGTAAACTGTTTCCCCACCAAGCAGTAAACTCCTTAAGTGGACCAACCAGTTAACCGTCCTTTCATTCAAATCAGGGAAACAACTAAAACATGCATATGACGGGGGAGAGGGTGGGCCCCAGAGGCCATCTTATCACCAGCAAACTGTTTTTTCCACTCTAGGAGTGAGCTGTTTGTGGGATTCAGTTTGGTTTGGTGGCTCCTCAGACTGAAGAAGTCCTTCGGATGAAGGATGAAACGTCTCAGCAACAAAATAAACCATTCGAATGACCTGACAGAACATTGTTGGATTTATACCCGGATTAACGAGCATGAACTTTGGTGTTTTGAACCACTTTGGCATTGCTGCCTCAGAGGAGTTGACAGGGGAGAGGATGGGCCCCAGAAGCTATCTTATCACCAGGAAACTGTTTTTTTTAATCACTCTGGGAGTGAGCTGTTTGTGGGATTAAGTTTGATTTGGTGGCTCGTCAGATTGAAGAAGTCCTTCAGATGAAGGAAGAAACATATCAGCAACAAAATAAACCGTCCAGAAGACCTGACTGAACGTTGTTGGATGCAGGATGGTGTTCCTCAAGGACCAGGTTTGGGAACCACTGCATTGTGAACGGCCTAGAATATATGTTTTCAAGTTTTGCACACAAAAATAGGTGATAATTTCAGTGACAGCTTGCTGGACTAAAACTGAAATTTGCATATTTTATTATTGTATTGAACCAGGTTTGAGTTGCCAACAGGCCAGTGAGACACTACCCCCACTCCCACCAAGGAAGTCTATTGACCAATCAGAGGGGCCCGTCAAAATAAACATTCTGTCATCATTTCAGGACTCTGGATTGTATCTGACGTTGTCCTTGGCCGACCTTGGCATCCCCAGAGGGAACTATGTGAACTGAGTGATTATACCACTCTTATTGGAACTCTTGCAGTGCCTCTGCAAGTGTCCCTGGACACGCTCATCGCCCTTGCGTTCCCTCCCCTGCAGAATGTCAACATCATTATGTGCTTGTGTGCAAATTTTTTATATATATTTTTTATTTTATTATTATAATTTTTTTCATATTCAGTCTACAGTATTTATCTTTGGCCAAATATTAAGAGCATCTTAGGATTTTTTAATTATTTTTTGCCTCCAAAACCCATGTTGTCACTTTAACCACTTTATTGTCTGTCCAAACAGGTCTCACTTGTAAATGAGTCCCTTGAGGCTCCAAGTGATTTATCTAAATACATAAAGGTTGAATTAATGAAAAAAAAACAGTGACTGGGAAAATAATTTGTACTCAGTGCACTTCAGTGTGACACATTGTGGCCGCGGCTTGTTGGAGGAAAAACAAGGCCCAGCGTTAAAAGTCTGCTTTTCAGCCCATCAGTGTTTAGTATCCCTTTAAGAAATCTTCAGCTAAAACTGCTATTTTAAAACAGCTACATTATGATCCTGCTGCAAAGCATCTATATTGCAAACACAGTTTAGATATTGTTCATTATTTCTGTTCATAATAAGAAAAACACAATTTTCTCTTTCAGTTTGGTGACATCCACACTCCTCATTGTTCGGGATCTGGTTTAACATTCATCTGTGGTGCAATGTAACACTGACTGCAGATTATACACATGGTGTCAACGCTCCAGAGAAACCAAGACTAAAATCAGTTTCACAAGCAGTTTCCCAGAAATAAAACAGCACATCTCCATATATTAAGCCTCAAAAGCCATTACTGTCTTGAAAGAAAAAGAAAGAATTTATTTCAACCCTACAATGGTTACATGGAAATACACTGATATACACTTACAAAAATGTCTCAGAGGAGAAAATAATGTCACATTCTTGACATGAGAATCTCAGTGTTTAACAGCCTTTGCATTCATGTTTTCAGTAATTTATTTTCTTCAGGTAAAAAGAGAACATGAGTTGTCAAAATAACAGCTGATTTATTGTAATTCTTGAATATCAGTTTTTAAAAGATTATGTACACTTTGTCACAAAAAACATGATTAGTCAGTTTCTTCACAACACTCCGTCCTCTCCGTACAAGCTGATTAAATGGATTTGTAAATAAGCATATTATAATATGGAAAAGTAAAAAGCAGATTTGAAAAAAAAAGTCTTATTTGGCCATAACCTATGTAGAAATGATCTGCGTTATCTTTCCTTGTGTTGTATAGCTTTTCAAGCTTGAATCGCACAGACAGGAATTAGGCACAGTATTTGCACTTCCTGTTTAACACATTCATAATGCTTGACTGAGGGAGGATTTGAAGCAGCTGCATAGCACATTGTTGAATACTTCTTCATGCCTTGTGTCAGCTTTCATGCCGTGTTCATGCTTTTATGTCACTTTGACATACCAGTGGAGCGATGTCTGTTTAAAAGGCAACAAAATCCTAAATCTACGTTTTTTTTCGACATCTGCCATTTCTTGTTAAAACACTGCTGATGCATTATTAAACAGTCCAAGGTAGTTACTCTATTCACCCCATACCCAACCATATTAAGGCATTATGAATGTGTTACTTATCAAATCTAATACAAAGCAACAACACTTTGTCTTCATTGCATCAACACAATTTCAATTGGCAATACCAACTAACAATCAATACCCCCCCATCTAAATATATTCATATACACCATGAAAACATATGAAAATAAAATATCATCAGAACCCAAAATTTGAAAATGATGCAAGTACTGAGCACCTTGTAATAATATGAAGCCAATGTCTTGAATCTTCATCTTTTTTTTTTCCTTTCCCCAATCTTGTTGATGGCTGCCCAATGGTGACAAAAGGCATAGAAAGAACAGGAGTCTGGACCCAAGGATCTTAAAATGCTCAGACCGTCCTCTTTCTCCTCGAATGAAATCAAGTTTATGAGAGCCAGAACACAGTCAGAAGTGAGGGCAGAAGAGCTGCCAGGCTGTACGTCACACAGTGGCAGCCAAGGGTAGCTGAGGTTGTTGACCACCAATATTGGTGCACATTGACATTTTTTTTTAAAGATCATAGCGATTAGGTGTGACAAGAAGATAGAAAGCATAATAAAAGCACAAACAGAGAAAGAAATTTGTGTGTATGACAATGTCATGGTCCATTGGTGCCCAGAAGGTCACACATGAAGACAGGAAGGGGACATGGAGAAAAGGGAAGCAGGAGAGAAAGGGGGAAAGAGAATGAAAAATAGGTCAGAAATCCAGAAATACACATCTGAAAGGTTACTAAAGACTGAACTCAAAACAAAAGGGAACTGTACGTGTGAGAACCAAAACAAAAAAAAAAAACATCACAGTATGTTAGCAGTGCAGCTTTATGGTTAATGGAAGGAATGGAAGGAAGGTCACACAAATGGGAAAGACACCACTAAGGAGCATATTGAGCATGCATCAGGGTACCACTAAGGAAAATTTCAGACACACTGCAAACCTTCTCTGCTTTAAGGTTTCCCAAACACAAGGGCAATTTTAATCACTCATGGTATACCATACCACCGTGCTTGTAATGCTGCAACTAGTGAAACATATTAGTAATGGCCAGTGGTGTAATTCAAAGTACATGCAAGCATGGACACCAGATGGGCAAGCAAACCTCGAAATAAACAAATAAAATCATCAATCCCATTACTGTTGCAGACATATTGTACAAACAGTGCACATGTGAATGCCTGGTGTAGATGAAAGCGTTAAACAGAAGGCTGAGTTCATTGTTTATTTCCTTTTTTTTATTTTTATTTAAATAACCAAATGTGGCTCAATGCTAATTTTATACAGGAAGTAAACATTTTGAAAAAAAAACAATCCCCTTTAAGACAGATTTTAACCAATATTAACCTAGATGTCTTTAAAACTGTATGCGTAGGTATACGTAGCTATGCATGCATGTCTGCATGTACACAGTATGCTGCAAGTATCCATGTATGGATATTTATGTATATATTGAATGTACACATAAACTTAAGGACAAGACTGGATAAGCTTCTTCCCGCTCCCTTTTTTAATGCTTTTGTTTTGTTTACAGAATATTTTGGTGGAATTATTGAGCTTTTTGTTATGTTTTGTTGTTATTTTAATTTAGAGCTGGACGATATGGCCAAAACTTTGATCACGATATATTTCTTAATTTCGGTTAATATCAATATAATTCCGATATCAATATAAACAATATAAAAGGCTCAGAAAAACTGTACAAATAAATTAATGTTCACTTTTTACTTGTATTTACTGTATAGCCTTCAAAGAAATGTGAAATCACCATCAAATGAACATAAAATTCTCAGCTTTGTCTATATTAATAGATTTAACTTTAAACAACATCCATCCATCCATCCATCCATCCATTTTCGTCCGCTTATCCGGGGTCGGGTCGCGGGGGTAGCAGCCTAAGTAGGGAGGCCCAGACTTCCCTCTCCCCAGCCACTTGGAGCAGCTCCTCTGGGGGAATCCCAAGGCGTTCCCAGGCCAGCCGAGAAACATAGTCCCTCCAGCGTGTCCTGGGTCTTCCTCTGGGTCTCCTCCCGGTGGGACATGCCCGGAACACCTCACCAGGGAGGCGTCCAGGAGGCATCCTAACCAGATGCCCGAGCCACCTCAACTGGCTCCTCTCGATGTGGAGAAGCAGCGGCTCTACTCCGAGTCCCTCCCGGATGACTGAGCTTCTCACCCTATCTCTAAGGGAGAGTCCAGACACCCTGCGGAGAAAACTCATTTCAGCCGCTTGTATCCGAGATCTCGTTCTTTCGGTCACAACCCAAAGCTCATGACCATAGATGAGGGTGGGAACGTAGATCGATCGGTAAATTGAGAGCTTTGCCTTTTGACTCAGCTCTCTCTTCACCACGACAGACCGGTACAGCGCCCGCTTCACTGCGGATGCTGCACCTATCCGCCTATCGATCTCACGCTCCAGTTTTCCCTCATTCGTGAACAAGACCCCGAGATACTTAAACTCCTCCACTTGGGGCAGGACCTCCTCCCCGACCCGGAGAGGGCATGCTACCCTTTTCCGGCTCAAGACCATGGCCTCGGATTTGGAGGAACTGATCCTCATCCCGGCCGTATCACACTCGGCTGCAAACCGCTCCAGCGAAAGCTGTAGATCACGATCTGATGAAGCCAATAGGACCACATCATCTGCAAAAAACAGAGAAGCGATTCTAAGGCCACCAAAACGGATCCTCTCAACACCTTGGCTGCGCCTAGAAATTCTGTCCATAAAAGTTATGAACAGAATCGGTGACAAAGGGCAACCTTGGCGGAGTCCAACTCTCACTGGAAACGAGCCTGACTTACTGCCGGCAATGCGGACCAAGCTCTGACACCGGTCGTACAGGGACCTAACAGCCCATATCAATGGGCCTGGTACCCCATACTCCCGGAGTACCCCCCACAGAACCCCCCGAGGGACGCGGTCGAATGCCTTTTCCAAGTCCACAAAGCACATGTAAACTGGTTGGGCAAACTCCCACGCACCCTCCAGGACCCTGCTGAGGGTGTAGAGCTGGTCCAGTGTTCCACGACCAGCACGAAAACCACACTGCTCCTCCTGAATCCGAGGTTCGACTATCCGACGGACCCTCCTCTCCAGAACCCCTGAATAGACCTTACCAGGGAGGCTTAAGAGTGTGATCCCCCTATAGTTGGAACACACCCTACGGTCCCCCTTTTTGAATAGGGGAACCACCACCCCAGTCTGCCAATCCAAGGGAACTGCCCCCGATGTCCACGCGATATTGCAGAGTCGCGTAAGCCAACACAACCCCACAACATCCAGAGCCCTAAGGAACTCAGGGCGAATCTCATCCACCCCCGGAGCCTTGCCACCGCAGAGCTTTTTAACCACCTCGGTGACCTCAGCACCAGAGATTGGAGAGCCCGACCCAAAGTCCCCAGGCTCCGCTTCCTCAGTGGAAGACGTGCCAGTAGGATTGAGGAGGTCTTCGAAGTATTCCGCCCACCGACTCACAACATCCCGAGTTGAGGTCAACAGCACGCCATCCCCACCATAAATGGTGTTGGTCGCGTACCGCTTTCCCCCCCTGAGACGCCGGATGGTGGACCAGAATCGCCTCGAAGCCGTACGGAAGTCATTCTCCATGGCCTCTCCGAACTCCTCCCACGCCCGAGTTTTTGCCTCAGCAACCACCCGAGCCGCATGCCG
Organism: Garcialebias charrua; assembly: GCA_038048925.1. Classification (NCBI taxonomy): domain Eukaryota; kingdom Metazoa; phylum Chordata; class Actinopteri; order Cyprinodontiformes; family Rivulidae; genus Garcialebias; species Garcialebias charrua. The sequence continues at coordinate 23,264 of JBBPBX010012072.1, read as the reverse complement.
CTTGGACTGTCGGTACCTATCTGCTGCTTCCGGGGTCCCACAGGCCAAAAAGGCCCAATAGGACTCCTTCTTCAGCTTGACAGCATCCCTCACCGCCGGTGTCCACCACCGGGTTCGAGGGTTGCCACCACGACAGGCACCAACAACCTTGCGGCCACAACTCTGATAAGCTGCCTCGACAATAGAGGCGCGGAACATGGCCCACTCGGACTCAATGTCCCCCGCCTCCCTCGGAACGTGTTCAAAGCTCTCCCGGAGGTGGGAGTTAAAGCTCCGTCTTACGGGAGACTCTGCCAGACGTTCCCAGCAGACCCTCACAATACGTTTGGGTCTGCCAGGTCTGACCGGCATCCTCCCCCACCATCGGAGCCAACTCACCACCAGGTAGTGGTCAGTGGACAGCTCCGCCCCTCTCTTCACCCGAGTGTCCAGGACATGCGGCCGCAGATCAGATGAGACGACAACAAAGTCGATCATCGAACTGCGACCTAGGGTGTCCTGGTGCCAAGAGCACATATGTACACCCTTATGCCTGAACATGGTGTTCGTTATGGACAATCCAACTTTAAACAACAACATAACATAATGTTTGCTGCATGGGTTTCTCTTTTGATACAGCTGGGGGACTGCCGCTTCAATCCGGACAGAAAAAGAAATGCGTCAGTGAAATGCTGTCATCATAGCATAATGTACAAAGTATATCGAAATATCGAAAATGTGCTTAAAACTCAGATCACTTTTATTGAATAACAGTATATCGTGATATATATCGATATCGAATTATTGTCCAGCCCTATTTTAACTGATCAAAATTATATATAAAAAATAAACTAAAAAATGCTCACCTGGGATACCTGCATGTGGATTTCAAAATAAGGGTAGCACAGAGATAATGTCTCTCCAACCTATTTAATCAATTTAGCCTGATTTAGAGGTAAAAAAATGCATCATTAATAAAATAAAAAAACTATTTAGTTTTAATCTCAAGTTAACAACTAAGCAACTAGTGGTACTTGCTAAATTGGGCTTTCTCAACTCAAAGGTGATGGTGTGATGTTATGTAGAAGTTTGTGAATACTTTCAATGCATTTTTAGTTTGTAAATAAAGAAATACAAATACAATTTATAAAAACTTTGTGGATTTGTCCCTTTGCTGGAAGAAGGAACTTCACTGTTCAGCCAGTCGTAAAATAACTTCTTTATAAATCTTGTAATTTTAACTTATAGGAAACTTTAGCTCTTTTGTTTTCTCTCAATGGAAGTGTTAGCTAAAGCTTTATGTACTTAATAAATGGAAAATTTATTTTTATTTGTTGATTTAAACTCTTTAAATAGTGTGAGGTTTTAAATTTCATGCACAAGTTAATATTGCACGTTAGCATAGTCAGCACAATACATTTGGTAAAAACATTTACATTCTAAACAAACCACATTTACAGCTCTAAGGAACGACAATGTTAAACTCATTTGTCTGTTTTTATGTGACAACTGTTTTATTCATACTTCTGACACATTCTGTCACAAAACAGGTTGCGATGTAAGATATTTTACCATCCAGTTGTTTGTTATGAACGTGCACGGCAACAAAAAGAGCAGGCAAGCATTCACAACTGAACCATTTCTTCTGTCACCATTACACCACTGGTCATGGCGAGGAGTATGGCCCATGCACAAATCACACATCCAAAACAGAAGCTGGTTATGAAGACTGATACGTGGATGAATGGGTGACCTCACGTTGTCAATCCTTGGAAAATTAATGCAAGTTTTTTCTAGGGATTTTATTAAAATGTCAACCTCAGCTGGGGAGATTTGGATTAATCACCTGTCAGTATCTGCCACATTTTGGGCCCATATAAAAGAATTATTAAAAAGTTTGATTCAAATATTGTGTAATCTCTCAACAGCTGGAAAGCAGTTTGTCTCATTTAAGTCTGAGGGCGTGCAGCTCTTAAAATTACAGAAGCCGAATCACATAAACTACTGTGACGCAACAGATCCAGCAGATTATTTCTGACTGTTTTGTTTTCAGGCGTCCTCCAAGCTGGAACACATTTGGAACTAAAAATCCACCCACGTCACAAGGACAAACACATCTTTTATGTGTTCCTACATTATGAGCAAAACTCAACTAAAAATAAACAAACTGAGGCGAAGCCGTGCGCTAACTTGCACGTGGGACCTGCGTTGTAATTGAGCGTACGGAGTCGCTACGTGTTTACAAAACAGCAGCTGTTTGGAGCGAGCGTAACTAAAACCAGCTGTGTGAGTGGAAAAGGAGCGGTGAAATTGAATGCAGATGTTGGAGCTGAAAACAAACCTCAACAGTTTCTTCTGTTAAAGCTATTTCAGGGTAGCTTAAAACTAGGGGAAAAAAATCTTGGAAGCCAAAACAACAACAAAACAAAAAAGTAAAAGTAATTAGAATTAAAGGCAGACTGATTTGGATAAATCCCATGTTAACTTCTGATCTTGTGGAATAATAAGTGATCCAAACCTCCCACTGCTATATGGCTGCTGCCCAGAAAACAGAAACAAAAGAGAAGAGCTTTTGTTTTTCATGTGCCATGCACTGGCAGCAGATGCCTTTTAGGTATTCCGGTTACAAACAGAAAATATTAATTGAGTTGGAAGAGGCACCATGCAAAGGCTGTAAAGGGCTGCATCCCCACCTAACCAAACCACAAACTACACATTTAGCACATTCATGAGTCCTAAACACTGTGGGAGGCACTAAACCAGGCATATGAAAATAAAAGCAACAAAGAAACACACAAAAAAGCTACCGTAAATATGAAGCATAGATAATAATAATAATAATAATAATAAATTCAATTTATACCGCACTTTTCATTAATAAAAATCTCAAATTAGATGATGGTGATAGACATAAAAACAAAATACAATAATATTAACGTATTTTACGGAATATAAGGCGCACTGGATTATAAGGTGCAATATCAATGAACGGATCTGTTTTCATATATAAGGCGAAACTAGGCCTGTCACGATAACACATTTTGCTGGGGGATTAATTGTGTCTGAAATTATTGTGAGACATGATAATATTGTTTGAAAATTGACATTAGTAATTATTGTCAAATTAAAGAATAAATGTAGGTTAATTTCTGTGTAGTACCTTTTTTTTGACCACCGGATGGCTGTATAAGACAGTTTGAACTGAAGGATGGATAGTGAAGGAGCGAGCAGTGTGTCTCTTTAAGAAAAATGGAAGGGAGGCCCCTTGACGTGACATGGGCTGTTTCTCGTTCTTGTTTTTCGGTTTTCAAAATAGTGGACGCTCTGTGTGTTTTGAGCCCTTTATTGTAGTATTTTTCCACATAAAGCTTTTAATAAAAAAATGAGTAAACAAGTTCTCAGCTTCTTTTTGCAGAGAAAAACAACTTCTATGACTAAGGCACGGGTTTCAACCGTGAATTTTGGAGCTTTGACGAGACGGAGGTATTTTCCCGAGGTCGGCACAGTAGCTTAGCTCGTAGCTTAGCTTCTCAGCTTTGCTGCTTATAACGATCCAAAAACGTGATTTTGAACATTTAAAATGGATTTTAAAGAGAAAAGAGAAAGGGAAGGGTCAGTGAAGAACACCAGAGTTGAGCCTTTTGTCATCCAGTGCCTTCAGTAGAAAGAGAGAGACACGAAGAAACGATAAAGCCGATAAATGAAAATGAGGTTGATAATTTTAATTTATCATGCGATTAATTGATTTATTGTTCATTGTGACAGGCCTATGCGAAACATTAAGCAAAACAAACCAGTCAGATAAGTCAAACGTTATTCAATTCATTCACTATAACTCTCAACATTGTTCAGTTGTACCACATACAATCGGTTCGAGGTCAGTAAGCACAACCAGAATTAATACATAAGGTGCACCTGATTATAAGGCTCACTGTTGATTTTAGAGAAAATTAAAGGATTTTAAGTGCGCTTTATAGTCCAAAAAATACGGTACAAATAAAAACCACATAAAACAGTTAAACCAACACAATGAAACAACTAGAAATAGGACAGTCACAGAAAGCTCTACAATTTTTGTGTTGGTCTATTACTCAACTTTTTATACACTGTGACACACTGAGCTTATGACGTAAACAATACTTACTTTTGACTATCCCTAATTTCCAGGATATAATAATAATAATAATAATGAATTCAATTTATAACGCACTTTTCATTAATGAAAATCTCAAAGTGCTACAAGGAGCAACAGAATTAAATGTCAATAAAACAAATAATAAAACAATTAAAATCAATAACAATATCAGCTAAGATCAAAAGTAGAATCATGAGGAGGTAGAGTATGCTTGGTCGAAAAGAAAGGTCTTCAAGTCGCTCTTAAAGTCAACCACAGACTGTGGGGCTCTTAGACAGTCAGGAAGAGAGTTCCACAGGCGGGGGGCAGCCACACTGAAAGCCCGGTCTCCCATGGTCCTTAATTTGGTTCTCGGAATGTGAAGGAGATTGCTGTTCTGTGACCGCAGCGAGCGGGTGGATGAGTATGGAATAAGAATATCCTTCAGATAATCTGGTGAAGTTCCGTGTAAGCATTGATGTGTAATGAGAGCAGTTTTGTACTGAATTCTGTAGGCGACAGGAAGCCAATGAAGGTTATGGAGAATGGGCGTAATATGTTCAAATTTACGAACTCTCAACAAGATCCTTGCTGCACTGTTTTGAATATATTGAAGTTTCTGAAGGTTTTTGCCAGGGATTCCAATAAACAGGGAGTTGCAGTAGTCGAGCCTGGAGGAGACAAAAGCATGGACGAGCTTCTCAGCATCGGAAAAAGTTAGGGATGGGCGAAGTCTGGAGATGTTTCGAAGATGGAAGAAGCAAGTTTTAAACAGATGCTTAATGTGATTTTCAAATGTAAGATTGGAGTCCATTTTTATTCCAAGATTAGTAACAGAGGTGGAGAGGGGGATGTCTTGTCCAGAAAAGGAAAGTGTTGTTATAGGAGATGTTTGTACCTGGTGAGGGGTGCCAATCAGTATGGCCTCAGTCTTGGAGCAGTTTAATTGAAGAAAGTTCTGATTCATCCATGCCCTAATTGCCTCCAGGCAGGCAGAGAGGGCAGTGAGTGAAGATGGAGATGACAAGGTGGAAGATGAGGATGCTCCAGTCCTGATGTAAAGCTGTGTATCGTCGGCATAACAGTGAAAAGAAATGTTGAACTGATTAATAATTTGACCTAAAGGCAGCATGTAAAGGGAAAACAGCAGGGGCCCCAGAACTGACCCCTGAGGGACACCACAGGAGACACCAACTGTCTGGGACGTGGCGTTGCCAAGACTAACACATTCCAGCCTATTGGAGAGGAAAGATTTGAACCAGTCCAGGACTGTGTCGCAGAGACCGACCTCCACATGAAGACGGT
>JBBPBX010012072.1:0-17008 GCA_038048925.1 Garcialebias charrua | reverse complement strand
CAAGTTCTCAGCTTCAGAGAAAATCAACTTTTTACACGAAGGCACCGGTTTCAACCGTGAATTTTGGGGCTTTGACAAGACAGAGTTTTTTTTTCCCCCCGAGGTTGGCCTTTTAGCTTAGCTCGTAGCTTAGCTTTTCAGCTTAGCTGCTTTTAACAATCCAAAAACGCGATTTTTGGATTGTTAAAACAGATTTTAAAGAGAAAGGGAGGGGTCAGTGAAGAGCACTGGACTTTTTCCTCATCCAGTGTCTTCAGTAGAAAAAGAGACACGAAGAAACGATAAAGCGATAAATGAAAATTAGGTTGATAATTTTAATTTATCATGCGATTAATTGATTTACTGTTTATTGTGACAGACTATTCACAGTGTTTATTTAAAAAACACAAACATGGAGTTTTGTTTTTGTACAAATTAGTGAAGGAACTTAAAGCTATTTGTTAAAAAGAGCAAATGCATCTTACTTTGAAAAGCAAACAAACTGAAGTTTTTCTTTAACAGCAGTCTATGAAATGTTTTTAGGTTTTAAAGTTAAAAAATAAGTATCGTCAAACATGCTGATCATGCAAACATGTTAGTTTGTTGTTTTCCCTGATTTTCAGAGATATATGTGAATAATTGTGTTTTCCTTTTCAGCACGGTGACGTCGGCCGTTTATACTGTATATATGCTATATATATATATGTGTATATATATGCTATGTTATATATGTGTGTTTCATGTGCATGCTGCTTTTCAGTGTATTGTCTTTAATGCTATTTTATGCTGTTAGTGCTTAGTGTATTTTTATCAATGTTTTTCTTACTTCATATTTTGCATATTTTTACTGTTTTTTTTAACATTGTAATACTTTTGTTGGATGTAACTGGGACCCTGTATACATAATTTTGTTCCACCTCATGTACCCCATGTGTTGGAATGACAAGTAAAGAACCTTGAATCCTTGAATCATATGTTATGTATTTGCTAAAGAGATGAAACAATAATGGCAAGCTCTATTTTAAATTATATCATATTTTAGAATTATATGTGTAAATCTGCAATAATATTTGTGGAAGTTCCTGGCTTCTGGTTATGCTTTTGAGCACATTTAGACTTGTCTATGTTCTCTGTTTCTGTTCCACTTACTGACATTAAATATCTGTAGCTTTGTAGATTCATCAGTTTTTTTTTTAACCATTGTTGGAAAAACTATGTGCTAAATAAAGATCAAAAGCTTTCTGCTGTAGCTAATGTGCAGATGGACCTCAAAGGTAGAAGCCACACATGGCTGCAGTTTTGGAAAGATTTACTTCCAACAATTCATTTATAAGATGTAATCAAAAGTTTCTGCTTATCAATATGATTAAAGGATGACTGCAATTAACTTTAAACTGATTTAGTTAATTTCAGTTTATTTATAGTGTCCATTCATAACAAAACTCATCTCAAGCACCACTATTAAAACAAAGTCCAAATCCTAAATCCAGTTCAGATCAAGATTCAAGTCCAATCAAACAATTCTGTTCCTATTATACAACAGTACATTTATGTACAGTACATTATAAAATAATAATAATAATAATGAATTCAATTTATAATGCACTTTTCATTAATAAAAATCTCAAAGTGCTACAATGTGTAACAAGGTAAAGGTAAAAAATAAAACAAGTGATAAAATCAAATAAAATCTATAATAATATCGACTAAGATCAAAGATAAAATCATGTAGATTTAGGCTTGCTTAAAAAATAAATAAAATAAAACAAGTGATAAAATCAAGTAAAATCAATAAAGATAACAGCTAAGATCAAAGATAAAATCATGTGAAAGCAGAATAGGCTTGCTTAAAAAGAAAAGTCTTAATGCCGCTTTTAAAGTCAACCAGTGACTGTGGAGCTCTCAGGTCGTCAGGGAGGGAGTTCCACAGGCGGGGGGCAGCCACACAGAATGCTCGGTCTCCCATGGTCCTCAATTTGGTCCGAGGAATATGAAGTAAATTACTGTTCTGTGATCGTAGAGACCGGGTGGATGAATATGGTGCAAGAATGTCCTTTAGATAGTCAGGTGAAGTGCCGTGCAAGCATTGATGGGTAATGAGAGCAGTTTTATATTGAATTCTGTAGGTGACAGGAAGCCAATGTAGGTTATGGAGAATGGGTGTGAAATGCCCATTAGAGCTCTGCTCCCATTCTGCTAAGAAGCTCTAAAGGAACCACAAGTAAACCTGCAGTGGTTGAAGTGCTCTGTTGGGAAAATAAGCAACAATAAAATCATATTGTTCCAAATTTTCACTGAATCGAGATCACTGTCATTTGTGGCAGATAACTGGGTCTGTCTGGTTTAGATGCCAGTTTACCATCGTTACCAGGATTCGTTGTGGATCTTGGAATCGTGATTCAACTTCCCTTAAATAAATCTTAGCTTCTCATTTGAGGTCTGAGATTCGATCAGCTCAGTGCCTTCTGGTCATTGCTGTATTGCATCTGCTCCTCTCACAGCTGATCTACAATGGCCCGTGTCTCTCAACACTGAGACACAAGAGACGTCGTCTCAGTTTCTTCAAGACATGGTTTGACTGTTTGGGTGTTGCTGGTCAAAGGTAGGAAAAGAGTATATTTTAGCTGATGATGATGATTGTCTTTGACTTTGGAACCCCTTTGGTACTATGATGATGGTCTTTGACTTTGGAACCCCTTTGGTACTATGATGATGGTCTTTGACTTTGGAACCCCTTTGGTACTATGATGTTGGTCTTTGACTTTGGAACCCCTTTGGTACTATGATGTTGGTCTTTGACTTTGGAACCCCTTTGGTACTATGATGATGGTCTTTGACTTTGGAACCCCTTTGGTACTATGATGTTGGTCTTTGACTTTGGAACCCCTTTGGTACTGTACTATGATTTAAGTAGATCTGCAGCTTCTTCTTCTTCTTAAAGCCTATGTGAAACCTCCACTTGGACAATATCAAGGACTTCATACTATTTCAATAACTACTCCCACAAAATATAATAAACATAAAAATTAAGCACTCGTTCAAAAATGTTTTGTAATATTTTAGACATAATTTTTTTGCTAAGTTGGAATAAATATTTTATTGTTTTAAAGGAACAAAGTTCATACGTGCAATAATTTTTAGATTGATTTGAACAATACAAAAAGTAGTAAATATTGTGAGCCCAGTTTCCCTCCATTGTTTTCTGTGAAGCCTTGCCTCCAGCTTGGAGTGCAGCATAAAGGACAGCAGAACATTCTGAGGAGTGACTAACTATTAAAGTATGTGGACAACCTACGGTGGCCTGTTTGCACCATATAAGTTTTGTGCCTTAATCTATTTGTCAGTCTGAACCATGGAAATATTACACAACTCAACTGTTAAAACACAAAATTAAATAGGCCGGTGTGTAGGCAACAAGAAGGGAAAAAGAAAAGGCAGCAACACAAGAAAACAGAAAATAAAAAAGAGGAACAGGGGCCTAACGCCAGGAAGTACTGCATCTCTGAAGAACAAGGTCTCCTTACTTCTCACTACATACATTTACAAGTCATCCATCCAGACTTTGCATGCTAATCGGGCTTTCTTTCTTTCTTTTGGCCATCTTGGCTCAACGATGGCCTCTGCAAGCAAACAGTGCCCTACTTGGCTAGCTACCGTGAGCTCTGTCAGCCTTGATGATGCAGCTCTCTCAGCAAGCGTTCCCTGCACTGTGTCTGCCTCCGGTGGAGTAACACACAGCAGCAGCACACACACACACAGCACCCAGCAACCAGCCAGCTCCTGTCCATAACAGCTTGGCTGCATGTGGTTTCCAGCGCTGCCATTTTAGTTTAGTTCTGTTTTAGCTGGGGATGCTGCGGAATGTGGAGATGACATGCGATGAGATTATAAATTGCCATGACAAAGATTTGAAAAATGCAGAAATATTTCTCGACTATCTTCATCAGAGTTTTTATTTTATTTTTTTATAAAATGGCTCTGTCCTCATCAGCACCGAGCTTATTCTTTTCAGCTTTTCAATGTGTGAAATGTCACACTTTGAACTCTTATTCATGAAGACTGACCTCAATTTCAGTGGCAGCGTAGACCTCTGGTAACATAATCTAACATTTTTTTTAATTTTTTTAAAATTTATTTAAAATTTATTCATTTCAAATTTAAAAACACAAGAAAACTATTTACAAAACCACACTAAAACAAAACAATACATGAAATGAAAGGAAGCAGAAGAAGAAAAAATCTTATATCTGCTCCTAATTAAAATTAATTCAAACAATCAATTCAAACAGCAATCACATATAGAAAAATATAACATAATAAATAACTCATCACACTATACCATATATAGTAATTTGGATATAAACCAATTTATTAATATTTATTCAGAAATTTAGTTTTAATCATTTTCTTATACATAGACATTGACTTTGCAATTTTAGTATCAGTTTCCAAACCATTCCACAAACCTATTCCCTGAATTAACTGAATTGACTGAAGCATCTGCTAAGTACTAACATGAAAGAATGGCACCGAAAACTTCATTATCGCCTAAAGGTGAAGGTGGAGCGACAACTTTTGTCTATTTGTCTGTGATGACTCCATTTCCTTGATGGGTCAAATATAATTAACGTCTCATGGTCACTTATATCTCATCTCGTCACACAAGATATTGTTTAATCCGAAAAAGAAGAGAATCCGTGAATAAATACAATTACTACTCTTGACTTGAAAGTCTTGTAATAATTGATTATAAGGTTGTATCAGGATAACACCTGCTCACACTCTTACATCTAGTAGCACCCTAAGTGTCTACTACAGTACCATCATCAAAATGTGTTATGAATCTTTTTTTCCTCCTTTCGGCTGCTCCATTCTTTAGGGGTCGCCACAGTGAGCCAGCTCCATACCATACCATACCATTTTATTTGTAAAGCACTTTCAACAGCAACAAGTCCACACCAAAGTGCTGGACAAACAAACAAACAACAGGCAACACACACAGTGAAGTACAACACGAAAGACATACAAACATTGCAGATCATAAATAAAACGATCAAATACAAATCAGCTGGTGTTGAAAGCAACAGAATAGTAGTGAGTTTTTAACCGGGATTTGAAAACTGAGAGGGAGGGGGCCTGTCTGACAGGTAGAGGTAACTCATTCCAGAGTCTTGGGCTTGCTACGGAGAAGGCCCTGTCACCTCTGCGCTTCAAGTGAGTTACTGGAACTCTTAAAAGTACCTGGTCCTCTGGTGTATCAAATCAGTGAGATAGGCGGGGGCGAGGCTGTTCAGTGATTTGTAGACATACAGGAGAATTTTGAACTGGATTCTAAGATGAACCGGTAGCCAGTGCAGGGAGGCCAAGACTGGTGTAATGTGCTCTCTTTTCCTGTACTGGTTAAAAATCGGGCTGCTGCGTTCTGAACCAGTTGTAATCGTGCAATGGTGGCCTGACTGACGCCAAGCAGAAGTGAATTGCAGTAATCAAGCCTAGATGTAATAAATGCGTGAATTACTGTCTCCAGGTTATTTTTGGATAGTATGGGCTTCAGCTTGGACAGTCGCCTCAGCTGGAAAAAACAGGATTTAACGATCAAATTTACATGGCTGTTGAGTTTCATGGACGGATCCATTATCACTCCCAGATTTGTGACCTTTTGTTTTTCAGACAGGGGTAGAGCAGAAAGGTTGATGCAGTGGTTCGAGGTTGTGTCATTGGGAAGGAACAGTATGGCTTCAGACTTCTTATCATTGAAACTTAAGAAATTTAAAGCCATCCAGTCCCTGATGTCAGCCAGGCAGTCGAGCAGAGGCTGAATAGAGCATGTTCCATTTTGCCTTAGGGGAAGGTAAATTTGACAGTCATCGGCGTAGAAGTGGAAGGGTATGTTGTGTTTCCGGAAAATAGCACCAAGTGGCAGCAGGTATAAGGAGAATAAGAGAGGACCCAGGATGGACCCCTGCGGTACCCCCCATTTAAGAGCCGCCACTGCAGAACTAAAATCATTGATGGAGACACAAAAGGATCTGTCAAAGAGGTAGGATCTGAACCAATTGAGGGCTGACCCTGTGATGCCACTGCTCCAACCTAGCAATGACCTTCTTGAGAAAATAGATGAAGACGAGGTATTTGTTTGTGCAACCTAGCTCGCACAAGAATTTGTTTTGCACTGAATACCCTTCCTGATGCTACCACAGCCCTCTGTGTGGAGCAGGGGGCTCCCATCTAGGTGGGGTAATGCCTTGCTCAAGGGCCCAGAGTGGGACAAACGAGAGTAGAATCAAGTGTGGGTGCTTCACCTTTTCCACTCACATTTTGATGTTAAAGTCAGCAAAGGGATGCGAACTGGCGACCTTCCAATCACGAGTCTGTGTCACTAATCTCTGCGCGACCACATCCTTGTGTCAAGAATTGTATAATATAAAGTAAGATATAACTTTATTGATCCCACAGGATAAGGGATTTTATTGAAACTCTCTGATTATTAGCTGTTCATCCACAACTGTTAAACTTTTTGAGTCAACCCTATTCAAGTTGGTCATCACAGCTAACCAACATTAGCCTACATATCAATGGCTGTACCTCAGTGGTTTTTACTGATATTGATCTAAAACACTTTTGTGATAGTAGCTGACAGTCATTCACACATGCCAAGCACAGGTCATGCAAGGTCTTGCTAGATATTGCAATATCTCATGAGATTACACGTATTGTTGTTTTCAAGGTTAGATCAAAACAGCTTTGTTATTTTGCATCATACGATGGTCTTAGTTTAAAACTCTGGCAGAAAATAAAGAAAAGACCACAGGCAAAATGCATTCAATCAAGGAATTGTATGAAAAATAAAATGTAATAGACTGTGGCTCCCCAGACAGAATAAAAGTACTGGTAAGGCCTGTCAGCTCTAGTCACTGTGTCCCATTTGCCATTCCTGCACCTGCAGAGATGTCGGCATGTCTTTTTATTTTCGTGTCTTTCCTGCCTAATGTGTCCTGGAGAGGCAGTGAAGCCCCAGAATGAAAAGCAATACAAGCAGGCGTAGTCGTGTGTCTCATGATTTAGTGGGAGGTGGTCATTTCTTACACAGAGCAGGAAGCCAGTCTTGAAAGACTCAATGCTATGCTACGGATGTGGGTGGTTTTCCACTGTTCATGTAGATCCTAATGTAAAACAAACCTTCTTGAGAAAATAGATGAAGACGAGGTATTTGTTTGAGGCCTCGAATCAACACAGGGAATGTGAACAATGTGGGAAACTATTGCACGCATCAAATTGTTGCCATAACACCCAAAGGACAAACACCTCGAGAGTAAGATAAGACATTGAGTATTCACTAAGCAACAAATATGTATAATTATATGACTTGTGTGCTACGTCTCACCAAGCCACTTCTATTATTTCTTCTTTTATTCAAACATAAAGCTAGATAACACACTGCGTCAGGAAAGAGCTAATCCTTCAGTCTGGATTTTTGCCAAAGGCTAGATTCACTGCTTCTTCCCCCAAGGGTATCTGCTTCTGAAGGACTTCCTGCCCATAATAGTGAGGTTTTCCCAGACGGGGACCTGCCTTGAGTCCAAAACTCTCAAAGCTGTGATTTGCAGCATTCAAAGAGAGAAGCGTGGAAAGCGCTCAGAGCCGTGCTCGCGTTTTGAGTGACGCTGCATCAACTGTTCCAGCTAAACTCCTCCTCAGACACGAGTTTCAGGAAAATGCCAGTTTTATTGCCGTGTTGACTTTGGATCAGGACAAGAGAGAAAGAAAAGAGAGACTTCCAAGGCACTTGGCACTGCAGTCTGTTGAACGTGGGAGGTTTACCTTGGGCTGTCACCAAATGCTCTTACTGGTCAGCAGGCTTTGGTGGAACCATAACAATAGCTGCATGGTTATAATAATGTGTCTGTGTCGGGGTTTACTGGCTTTTTTTTTTTTTCAAAACCTTTGTAAAGTTTTTTTTTTTTCCATTTGCAGTGTTGAGAATGTAATACTATACTAGGTTTGCAATACTTAAGGGTGTATTCTTTCACTTTACAAACTTGGTGTCAAATGTTTTTAAAAGGATTTGTGTGGGTTTAGTTTCGCTTGATAGTTAGCAGCAGATATTTCTGTCAGACAGTACTTCTCTGCAAATTAAAGAGCAACAATGAGATGTGAGACTGTGGCCAGAAAAAAGCCTAAAGGGCGAGATACACTCGAGCGTCCTCACGATATGCCAATACGCAGCGTACGTATGCCCCGTACGCAGCGTAGCCCCGCGTAGCCCCTCAGGGCAAGTACGCGCAAAGGTATTTTTTTACTACGCATACGCGATTCGCATACGCGATGCGCGGTGTCTGACCTAAACTTCCCCGGCGCCGGACTGTTTTGTATGTTACACAAATGAAATAAATTCCTACCCTGATGCATGCTCAATAATCCAGGTAGAAAAATCTAAAAAAGCTAAGTCTGGTCAATAAATTCCTCTTTTTTATCGCTGATCGGGCCTTTTCTTTTGTTTTTTTGCCTAAAGTCAAGTAACCGCTTCTTCCTCCGTTCACTCGATGAATGAAATGAATGAATTCAGGTCCTACCTGGGTGCGCGATGTTTTATATATTCCCTGGTGGGCTGTGGTGGGCTGTGGGCTGCAGGAAAAGCACTCCCTGTTATTATTTTTATTTCTGAGAGAACTTTTTATAACATATATAGTAGAAAGACCGTATCAGAACACCGCAGAAGTCTGAGCGAGCTGCTCACGATAGGTTTCACTTTGAGCTGACTGAAATCTGTCAATCATTTCAGTAGGCGTGTCAAAGTGACCAATCAGCGAGCTCAGTTGAGTCCTCTCCGTGGAGCGAAAAACTAGCGGAAGTGACGATCGGAAGTGACGGTACGGAGGAAATGACGTAGAATTTGGAGCGAAAACACGAGAATCTACGCGAGAACATCAGCCGAGCTGTAGCAGAGGCTCCGTATACGCGCGTATACGGGCGTATACGCGCGTATACGGAGTCTGCTTCACTGTATCTCGGCCTTAAGTCAACAATTGCCATAGAGATCTTAGAAGAGTTGGAGAAAATTCCTCCTTTAGAGAGGAAATCAGCCAAGAAGAGTCATTGACCTGATACAGACTGTAGAAAAAGCATTGAAGGATCTGACAGAACTGGGGAACTCAGGTGCAATAAAGAACCCACTAGTGATCAAAACAATAGAAAGCAAACTGCCTGATTTTGTTAAAAGAGATTGGCTGGTCTTCATGTTGGAACCACACAACCGAGTAACTCCAGAAAGTCACTTTGATGAGCTTCTGAAGTTCCTTAAAAAGCAAGAAGGAGTTCTTGAAAGACTTGAACAACTTAAAAGTGGGGAGAAGATAGAAAAAATGCACCAGGGTCCAGGAAGGAGGCCTGAGAGAAAATATGCTTCAACAAGCACTGCCAAGAAAAGACTGCAAGGAGTATGTGCTGTATGTGGGGATGAAAAACATTACAACAAAATTTTCTTCTGTAAAAAGTTTAAAGGGATGAGTCTTCATGAGAAGAAAGCTACTTTAAAAAGGATTGGAGCTTGCAAGAAATGCCTTGGATTTCATCACGATGATCTTGACTGTGGAGATACTTACCTATGCAGAAATAAAGATTGTAAAAAAGAAGGCCCTTCCAAACATCATTATTTCCTCTGCCCAAAGGAGAACATCAGAGAGAAAACTAAGGATGATGGGGCTGGAAGGATTTGTGGAAATAAAAGCAGACTGACGGAGGAACAGGAGGACTTCTTGTCAGAGCTGACTCCAGAGATGGCAGACAAATGCAGAAAAGCATTTACTAACAACAATTCACAAGTGACTAAGACTGATGACAACGGTTCTGAGCTCTTGGAAAAATATGGACTTTGTGAACTCCCTGTCATTCTAATGTTAAAGACCGTGTAAAGTAAAATTAAATTTGTGTTTTGAGTTTGTCACACGGCATAAATATGTGTTATTAATCACCCATATAAATCTGACTGATTAAAAACATTGTTTACCTTATAAAATTAAGTCTCAAATATAAGGAAAAAACATGATTTTCCCAGGGTCTGGAACGGTGGGGGCGTGTCAGCGCGTGGGCGTGGTTTCAGCGCAGTTCTGCAGCTCAGAGCAAGTAGGAGGACCCTCTCGCTCAGAGCTGAACTGTGTGTGGAGGAGGAAGACAGGTTCATCAGTAAACCTGCTCTGTTTGCTCCTTTTTCCAAGAGTTACGCTGTTTTTAGTGCACAAACAACTCTGGTTTTATTTTAAAAGTTGAGGACACAACTATAATTCATAACTCCGCTGTTCTGTGTTTAGAAGATGAGCGGACTCGCGCGGCTGCACCCGGTCCGACCCGACACATCGCATGCGGGGGCTGTGTTGGTGATTAAAATAAAGAGTAATCACGTTGATAACTAAGTATGCAATGGACCTGTCGCATTTTCTTAGCAAAAAAGGAGCTTGTGAACTTGTAGGGCACAGGCTTAGCAATAAAAAAAAGAAAGAAAAGAAACAGGAAAGGCGGCGGCGGTGTCCGGAGGCTGAGGAGGGAGACGGTCAGTAGCAGGTGCCCTGACCATTAAAACATCCAGGGAAGATGCAGGAACGAGGCATAATTGATTAGCTAGCTAACAATGAACAAAATATCTATGCTATTGCTATCTGATGCTATCTGCGATTCGCGAGTGAACGGCTCCACCCATGCGAAGAACAATTTATATGACTGGAGCAGCAGGGGGTGGGGCTATACTAATGAGGACCGCGTGACGAAACGCGGTCCCGTTTAAAACACGCCTAAAAAATCCTGAAATAGAAATATGTTTATACACAGTTTGCTCTATAACTCCAAAATTAATTGAGCTACAATTTTGAGACTTTTTACTCATTTACAAGATTACAATTATCACATTTATAATGTTTATTTAAGAAAATATTGAAATTCACTTTACACGGTCTTTAATGGAGGTCACTGCCGATGCAGGCCAAACAGTTGGAGCTTTGGTGGACCTTGCATCTGATACAAATTATATCACCCATAAAGCTGCTGACAGACTAAACCTACAGAGTGAAAATGTGACCTTAGTGTTATATGGTGTGGGTGGGATGACTCTGGAGGTGAAGACCAAAAGATATCTTCTCAGAGTCAGAATAAAGACATCTACAGGTAAAACAAGGTCCCATCAAATGCTCTGTTATGGACTTGATGAAATTGCAAAAGTGCACAGAAGCATTGATGCTAAAAGTTTACAAAAATTCTTCCCACAAGTCAAGCAAGAGGAATTAAGGAGACCTGAAGAAGTAGAACTTCTCATTAGTCACAGAGAGGGACGACTTGCTCCACAAAGAGTGAAAGTTGTTGGAGATCTTGTTTTATGGGAAAGCCCACTAGGATGGACAGTGGGAGGAGCTCACCCTAATCTTTTTGAAAATGTGGAAGTAACTGCACATGAGTCAAAGACTCACTTTGCCAGATCGATGAGAACGGCTGCCAAGTACCAAGAGATCATCAGTGAACCAAGTGCGAAAATATCTCTTGTCCAACGTGAACAAACGGCAAATGTTAAATTTACAACTGCAACCAACCATGAGTTTCTTCAATGGTGGAGATGGGAGAGCATTGGAGCAGCCTGCGAACCAAAATGTGGAGGATGCAGATGTGGGAATTGTCAGCCTGGTGGAAAAGAGATGACCCTCGCTGAGGAAAAAGAATTAGAAATCATCAAAGAAGGGCTCACTTATGTCCAAGGTGATGAACATACAGCATCTCCCCACTGGGATGCAAAATATCCATGGAAAGAGGACCCAGCTGCACTGTCTAACAACAAGAGAGATGTGGAAGCCACATTTTTAAGGACTGAGAGGCAGTTGCAAAAAGATCCAGAGTGGAAAACTGCTTACAAAGCTCAAGTTCATGAAATGATCGAACGTCGTGCTGCTGTAGAGCTCACAAAAGAGGTCAGGAGAAGTTGGACAGGACCAGTCTGGTATGTAAGCCACTTGGTAGCTCCAAACCCTCACTCAGTCACAACCCCAGTACGTCTGGTGTGGAACAGCAGCCAAAGATTCAACGGGCCAAGCATGAATGATCTTCTTCTTAAAGGACCAGATGTTCTCAACCCCATCAGAGCTGTCCTTTTAAGATTCAGAAAAGGTGTGCATGCAGTTCTTGGTGACATTAGGAAGATGTATAATTCTGTGTGGCTGGAAGAACGTGAAAGGCACCTTCATAGATTTCTTTGGAGAGATGATCCAAATGAAGAGATAAAGCAATATGCCATCACACGAGTCAATATAGGTGACAGACCAGCTGGATGCATCGCACAACTAGCCATGCGAGAAACTGCAAGACTGCCCATCTTTAATCACCTAAAAGAAGAACGCAGAGTTCTTGAAGAGGATACTTATGTTGATGATATTTTGACCTCCCATAACAGTCAAAACGAACTGTTAAAAATCACACAAAAGGTGGAAACCATCTTGAAAGCTGGAGGCTTCTTTCTTAAACCATGGGTGTGGTCTGGGCAAAGTGGGAGGCAAAAGGATGGCCGAGAAGTTCTGCAAAACAAAGAAGTAGAAGGAAGTAAAACAATCATCCTCCCTAATCAGATGAGGGATGAAGACAACAAAGCACTGGGTGTTGGATATCATGTGGAGGAAGACATGTTATATATGCTAACCTCAATCAACTTCTCTAAGAAAAAGAAAAAGATGAGACTAGGCAATAATCTTTTTAAAGAGGAGATCAGACCTGGAACACCCAATCCATTGACTAGAAGACATCTGCTAAGCCAGGTAGCTGGACTTTATGATCCAATTGGTTTAGTAACACCTATCAAACAAAAAGGAGCAATTCTTGTCAGAAAGGCATTTCAAGAAACTGGCAATGGAAAAATGACACAGGAAACATGGGACAAACCCCTCTCAGATAACCTCAGAGAAGAAGCTGTTAAGCTGTTTGAAGAATATGTGGAGCTCAGTGAAATTAAGTTCCAAAGAAGTCTGACACCAGCTGATTGGAAAGGCAAGCCATGGGGAATTACCTTTTCTGATGGGAGTGATCAAACTTATGGGGCTGTAATGTATCTAAGATGGGAAACAGAGAAAGGAACTGATGTCCGATTTGTAGAAGCAAAGGCAAAGCTGACCCCACTGGATCAAAAAGGAGAAGCAGTTAAAGCTGAAATCTGTGGAACAGTCTTTGCTACTAGACTAAAGAAATATTTTGAAAAGCATGGAAGACTGGAAGTGGAAAAATGGTTCCATTTCTTAGATAGTCAAACAGTCTTGGGAGCCATTCAAAGAGAGAGCTATGGATACCAGACTTTCATTGCCAACCGTGTGGGAGAGATCCAAAAAGCTGGATCAGTTGGAGACTGGTGGTGGATTCCTGGGGAATATAACATTGCTGATATTCTAACATGAGGGGGCTCCATCAAAGATTTGAGAGAAGGTTCTGCATGGCAAAAAGGTCCACAATTTCTGAGATGGCCAGAAAATGAGTGGCCTAAGAAATCTGCTGCAGAAGTTGTGCAACATGCTCAAGAAAGTATAAACAGACTTCAAAGGAAGGCCTTCACAGGAGTATTACACAATCAGACAAAGAAAGAAGAAGCCACTCTGAGAAAAAACCCTGTTTTCCATCTAATCAGAAATCTGCTGAAGGTGGAGAAGTTTAGTAACCTGCAAAAGCTTATTAATGTCATTGCCTGGATCTGCCGTGCTGCCAAAACATGGTTGGAGGTAAAGAAAAAGACCAAAGAAGAAGAAAAGAACAAAGATGTTGTGTTGACAGCTAAAGAGAGGGAAGAGGCACTCACAAATCTTTTCCTTGCAGCTCAAGAAGGACACACATTTCCAGATACAACTCTAAACAGACTAGTAGTGTACAGAGATCCAAGCTCTGGACTTTTAGTCTGTGGAGGCAGGTTTCAAATGTTCACAGAAAACAAAACTGCTGTGCCACTTGTACCACATAATGCTTGGATATCTACATTGATAGCACGTGAAGCCCATGTCACAAACCATGAAGATGTAGCTGGAACTGTTCTCAGAATGAGGAAAAAAGCCTGGGTGATTAAAGGGCGCATACTTGCAAAACGAGTGGTTTCACCTGAGAGAGTGAACCCTGCAAACCCATTTGAATTTACAACTGTGGACCTATTTGGGCCTTACATGGTGAAAGATGAAGTGAAAAAAAAAGAAAAAAAAAAAAAGAACCAAACTAAAGGTCTGGGGCATCGTGTTTTGCTGCATGAGTTCAAGAGCCATTTATGCTGATGTTGTGAGTGACCAATCATCAGAAGGGTTCCCCCTGGCATATATGCAAATGTGAGAACTTTCCCAAGCTACCCAGTACAAATCTCAAAACCAGTAAAAGGCAAAACGTCACAGAAAAGGTGCAAGAAATCATCTCAGATCCCTTCTACTGTTCTACATCGAGATGTTAGACGTCTTGTGGTCCTACTCCCAGTTGAAGAACAGCAAGCTTCATAAACAAGGAACAATACTAAGTGACCTCCTTGGGTTCAAGAAACCAGGAGGTCAAGTGGGAGGTGTTTTGTTACATCATTATCTCTGTTTCATTTACTGTTCAATCTGTGATTTAATTTATTTTAGTAGTTACACTGGTTGCACAGGAGATGGCAATGTTGTGCCAGAAATGTAGGTGTGGCTACCTGGCCTTCAGGTAGTAAGCTTTAATTAGTACCAGCAGCTGTTTGCCTTTGTTTGCCTCAGTTTGCTGCTCAGTGTTTGGCAACCACAGAGATGCTTTTGGTATGTATTTCTTTTCAATTATCATTTGTAAATTAACAGGAGAAATGTAAATTTATGTTGTCTGATTTTACATTTTCTCTTTAAACAAGATTGTGTGTATAATTTTGCTGCATTTTGAAATATAGAGGTAAAGCTTAAATTTTCTATTAAGGGTTTAATTTTGTTGATTGGAAAAGTAATTTATGTAAATGTGTTTTTATTCAAGGTTTTCAACCTGTGACTCATGGAGCATCAGAGAAAATAAAAGAAAGACTAAATGAGTGGAGTTGTCCAGCGTCCTCTGTTGGTGTCAAAAGCCTTTTTCGAGTTCAGGCAAATGAGATAANTATATATATATATATATTATATATATATATATATATATGTATATATATATATATATATATCCATCATCCATCCATCCATCCATTTTCGTCCGCTTATCCGGGGTCGGGTCGCGGGGGTAGCAGCCTAAGTAGGGAGGCCCAGACTTCCCTCTCCCCAGCCACTTGGAGCAGCTCCTCTGGGGGAATCCCAAGGCGTTCCCAGGCCAGCCGAGAAACATAGTCCCTCCAGCGTGTCCTGGGTCTTCCTCTGGGTCTCCTCCCGGTGGGACATGCCCGGAACACCTCACCAGGGAGGCGTCCAGGAGGCATCCTAACCAGATGCCCGAGCCACCTCAACTGGCTCCTCTCGATGTGGAGAAGCAGCGGCTCTACTCCGAGTCCCTCCCGGATGACTGAGCTTCTCACCCTATCTCTAAGGGAGAGTCCAGACACCCTGCGGAGAAAACTCATTTCAGCCGCTTGTATCCGAGATCTCGTTCTTTCGGTCACAACCCAAAGCTCATGACCATAGATGAGGGTGGGAACGTAGATCGATCGGTAAATTGAGAGCTTTGCCTTTCGACTCAGCTCTCTCTTCACCACGACAGACCGGTACAGCGCCCGCTTCACTGCGGATGCTGCACCTATCCGCCTATCGATCTCACGCTCCAGTTTTCCCTCATTCGTGAACAAGACCCCGAGATACTTAAACTCCTCCACTTGGGGCAGGACCTCCTCCCCGACCTGGAGAGGGCAGTTAAACACACCATTTTAGATAAGTTTTTTCTGCTTGTCCATCACAGGGCACTCTACCCTTTTCCGGCTCAAGACCATGGCCTCGGATTTGGAGGAACTGATCCTCATCCCGGCCGCATCACACTCGGCTGCAAACCGCTCCAGCGAAAGCTGTAGATCATGACCTGATGAAGCCAATAGGACCACATCATCTGCAAAAAACAGAGAAGCGATTCTAAGGCCACCAAAACGGATCCTCTCAACACCTTGGCTGCGCCTAGAAATTCTGTCCATAAAAGTTATGAACAGAATCGGTGACAAAGGGCAACCTTGGCGGAGTCCAACTCTCACTGGAAACGAGCCTGACTTACTGCCGGCAATGCGGACCAAGCTCTGACACCGGTCGTACAGGGACCTAACAGCCCATATCAATGGGCCTGGTACCCCATACTCCCGGAGTACCCCCACAGAACCCCCCGAGGGACGCGGTCGAATGCCTTTTCCAAGTCCACAAAGCACATGTAAACTGGTTGGGCAAACTCCCACGTGCCCTCCAGGACCCTGCTGAGGGTGTAGAGCTGGTCCAGTGTTCCACGACCAGCACGAAAACCACACTGTTCCTCCTGAATCCGAGGTTCGACTATCCGACGGACCCTCCTCTCCAGAACCCCTGAATAGACCTTACCAGGGAGGCTTAAGAGTGTGATCTCCCTATAGTTGTAACACACTCTATGGTCCCCCTTTTTGAATAGAGGAACCACCACCCCAGTCTGCCAATCCAAGGGAACTGCCCCCGATGTCCACGCGATATTGCAGAGTCGCGTAAGCCAACACAACCCCACAACATCCAGAGCCCTAAGGAACTCAGGGCGAATCTCATCCACCCCCGGAGCCCTGCCACCGCGGAGCTTTTTAACCACCTCGGCGACCTCAGCACCAGAGATTGGAGAGCCCGACCCAAAGTCCCCAGGCTCCGCTTCCTCAGTGGAAGACGTGCCAGTAGGATTGAGGAGGTCTTCGAAGTACTCCGCCCACCGACTCACAACATCCCGAGTTGAGGTCAACAGCACGCCATCCCCACCATAAATGGTGTTGGTCGCGTACCGCTTTCCCCCCCTGAGACGCCGGATGGTGGACCAGAATCGCCTCGAAGCCGTACGGAAGTCATTCTCCATGGCCTCTCCGAACTCCTCCCACGCCCGAGTTTTTGCCTCAGCAACCACC
>JBBPBX010012071.1:38291-54719 GCA_038048925.1 Garcialebias charrua | reverse complement strand
TCCAGAGTGGGCTTCCTGATACGAGTCATTTTAGTGGCAACGAAGAAAGGCAAAACGCTCTGCACAGAGAACACGTCAACACGTCAGGCTAGCTTCAACAAGAACGCTCCTCAACCAAATATCTTTGCTACAATCTCTCATGATGCATGTTATCTGAAGTAGAAAAACTTGAAACCTGTATACACACACACACACACACACACACACACTCACATCTACCACCAGTGGCACATGAGTGAAAACATGTGGGCTCTGCTCTCCAGACTGAAAAGATGTTGTGGACTACTCACTCAAAGGGTTGGGGGGGTGAAAAGCTTAGATAGACCTTTATTCAAGGATGTTAACAATAACGTAAATGGAAAAACGAGGCAAAAAGTTTGTGAAGGACTCTACACAGAGAACCCAAATGCCATCTAGTCCTCGATTTGTTTCATTATTTGAAATGTGAAGAAGCACAAAATACTATCAACCTACCGTCATATTTAAAAAATAAAAAATAAAAAGTTATTTTCATGACGAAAGAAGATTAAATCTCAACTCACCTGGATAATAATCCCCTGACGCCTGTACTCCTCCTGCAGGCCACGAGAGAAGAAATCTATAAAAGCCTGCAGACAAAAAGGACAAAACGGGGTCAAACTTAACTACATCAGCACCATCGATGAGTTGAACAATGTGAGCTGGAGGGACATGAAGTACATGCTTACACAAGGTGGGCAATAATGTAGCTGCCACTGCGGATTTGTCAGTCTGTTAGTAAAATATCTCATGAACCACTTTAAACTCTCAGACAATGATCACTGGAAGTACCTATGTAAGTGATTAAGCTTTGCAGAGAGTTGTGAAGGCTGCACAGAAGAGTCCGCCTCCCCACCATCACATACATCTACACATCCAGATGCAGGAAAAGAGCCATCTGCATCATGAAGGACCCCACTCACCCAGCACACACATTTTTTGTCCCACTCCCCTCAGGAAGGAGGTTGAGGAGCATTAAGTGCAGAACCACTAGACTCAGGAACAGCTACCCTGAAATTGTTAAGACTCGTGAATCTCTCATCAGAATCACTGTAATCAATTTAATTGGTGATTTGACACTTTCTCCATGCTGCCGATTTCTTAACATATTCATGTTCAAGCTGTTATTATGCAATATTACTTTTTGGCTTATATCTTAGATCAGGGGTCACAAACCTTTTCGAAACAGAGAGCTACTTCGTGGGTATGGAGTCATACAAAGGGCACCAGTTTGATAAACTCTTCGGAAATAAAAAGTGTAAATTGAAAAAAATGTATAACATTTTTAAGAACCTATTTTTAAGATACATTTTAAAATATATATTAATACAAAAAAAGAATAGCTGAATAAAATGAACATTTAAATGCAGCTTAGTAGCGAGTTATGCTATTTTTTAGAACAGGTCTGCGGGCACCTGAAATGGTCCTTGGGGCACCCAGGTGCCCGCGGGCACCATGTTGGTGACCCCGGTCTTAGATGCATGTATACAGTCTATTTTCTTTAATATACCTTACATCAGTGGTCCCCAAACTACGGCCCGCCACCACATTTGGTCCAGGCCCCAGAACAATACCAGAGAGCATTAAGATTTTTTTTCATATGTGTATTTGTATTTGATAATAAAGTTGGACTTTTGCAATAAAATGTTCCTTAGTTATGAACTATTTTGAACTATTGTTCCACATTGCACAGCAGAACAGAAAGTTTATGTTAAATGCACTTTTGTTCTGTGAAGAACCGGGTTATTTGGTCATTATTTATGAAATAAATAGTGTTTATTTCCTGGATTTTTTTCTGTGAAGAACCCAGAGAGGGTTATTTGGTTATTATTTATTTTATTAATAGCGTTATTCATTTCATTAATAGTGTTATTATTTATCTCCTGACTTTTGTTCTGTGAAGAACCCAGAGAGGGTTATTTGATTGTGCTTTCTGGAAAATACATTTTTTTACATTTAGGCACTCCTGCAATTGTCACACTTTTTCCTTTTACAAACCGACTCCGGCCCCCCACCAGAGAAGGGAAAAGTTATGTGGCCCTCACAGGAAAAAGTTTGGGGACCCCTGCCTTATATTATACTTGTCAGTTTAAGTATCTCGGGGTCTTGTTCACGAAAGGGTGGAGAAAAAAAATGGAGTGAGAGATCGATAGGCAGATAGGAGCAGTGTCTGCAGTGAAGCGGATGGATGGATACCCTATTGCCAACTGGGACCTCGAGTACACAGTTTTGTTCCACCTCCTGAACCACATGTGATGCAAATGACAATAAAGAACCTTGAATCTTTGGCGTCAACCCGATTCTGCAGCTAATCCATCTTCCAAAAACATAAAACGGATCCAACTGTCAAGTTTTACAAATACGGAGCTAAACTCTGACACGGGAGGCTGAAAGTCGTCCACTACACATGCTGCACCCGCCAAGAAATCACAACGCATTTGATGAAAAGTTTGGCACTAAAGATGTCACGCAATGTGCATCAAGCAGGGGTGTCAAACTCACTTACAAAAGAGGGCCAAAATTAAAACCTTTTTCAAACTAAGGGCCGGTTTCAGAATCTACATTAACTCGAGTTAGATACCAAACATCTTTTCTTGGTTGCAGGTTCCTCAACAAGAGTGTGATTGGTCTCATTTGACGTTCTCTATTGCACTTTTGACATCATAATCAAAGATTACTGAAAAAAAATTCATGTGAAAAAAAAAGTATTTTACATTTAAAATAACCTCTTGGGGGGGAGAAGATGTCAAGCAGTGACGTGCGGTCAGGGGAGGCAAATGAGGCCGTGCCTCACCTGTCATCATGGAAAGAAAAAATGTAAATTGAAAAAAATAAATGTAATTATTGTATTCATCCTTTCATTTGTAAAAGCTTATTTTACTTAAAACTAAACCAGTTTTATTTTTTATTCAAAATCATGATTTTTCTTATTTATCGTTCAAATACTGAGAAGAGACATGCGCAGAGGCACCGGCAGCTGCGCGCCTCACCAGGGATTGCGCAATCACTCGGCTGACTGTGCTGCTTGCTGCAGTGAGCCCGTATTCCTGCCCCTTTTATGTCGCTATTAAAATGTCCAAATACTTTTGCTATATAAACTACATTTCTATAGTTTAGCTGGTGAATATAATGTATAGTGTTTGTGTCGAAAACTTTATGTGTGTGTAACGTGTTTCTTGTGCTGAGCGATCATAAAACGGCTGCGAAAAGGTGCCGGGTGAGGCACGCAGTTGTCCTGTCTCATCGAGGAGGTGGGGCTAGTGAGCCCAGGGTTCCTGCTTGCGCCTCCTCTGCTCCGCTGCAGAAGAAGTGACAGATTTGATCCTGATTATCTATAATTTTGCAATGGAGGATTACATTTCTAAACTAAACCCAATTTGTTTCTCCAAATTAAATGTGCTCTTTTTGTGTGCTACAGTTTGTGTGTGTAAAGATTGCCGATATGTGATTTTAAACACAACCCGTTAACTGCTGCCAATCAAACCTGGCGAATAAACTACTCTGTAGGGTTCATGTATATAAGATCTGATTGTGATGAAGTCAGTGCCTCACCGCACGTCACTGATGTCAAGGAGAGCCACATTTGGCCCCCGGGCCTCGAGTTTGACACGTATGCCTTAAAGCAGGGGTGTTCAGACTTTTTCAGCATGCTAGCTACTTTTGAAATGATCAAGTCAAAGTGATCTACCTACTATAAGGCCCCATTTACATGAAAACAACCAGTGGAAACATTAGTGATTTTTCAACGTTTATTGGGGGTAATAAAAAAAAACATTACATGAAAAATGCTGTAGTTTTCATGTCAGTCGGGTTGCCAGATAAGACATTATGAACTATAGTACAGTACTGTGGCTTTAAAATTGCAGGTACTCCCCGACTTAACGAGTGCATCGACATACGAGGTTCCGGACTTACGAGCTGATTAACGAACCGGACTTACGAGCTGACTAACGAACAGTAAAGTTGTACAGAACATACAGAAAATACAGCACTGGTATGTGTTTTTAGATGAAAGTGTGTTAGCTAACAGTTTGTAAACAAGTTTCTGAGCATGTTTATGAACTAGTATGTACGTTTGTGTTGAAAAACGAGTGTTCGTAGTAGCGCTAGCATAAATTTTCCGACTTACGACCGAAAATCCGGACTTACGAGCACCTCGTACGAACGGAACTTGCTCGTAGGTCGGGGATCACCTGTAGTATTTTGATCTAAACTGTTGCGTTTGCTGAGTAAAGATGTGTAAAGATGTTCTAAGATTCAATTCAATTCAGTTTATTTAGATAGCATCAATTCACAAAAGAAGTAATCTCAGGGCACTGAACAGACAATTTTTTTTCATGTCATGCTGCGATCTACCAGTACTAACTCAGAGATCTACCAGTAGATCGCGATCTACGTAATGAGCACCCCTGCCTTAAAGGAATGCTAAACTTTGATTAAGATTTGTTTCTAGAAAGAGTAGAGGGGACAAGCGCAGGTTCAAACCTTGGTTGCAGAGTAGACTGTAAGCAGAGGGACGGGGTACATGCCGCTGGCAGAAGAGATGTTGAGGATAACACCTTTGGACCTGAAGAGCATTAAAAAACAATTAAAAACCTCTTTGTTTGAGCTTTAATAAAAACACCAGTGAACTTCTTTAAAAATGTTTTCCTCACATTCAAAGGCTTTTATAAGCTTTTAACTCGATGGGGGGACGTTGTGTGAATTTGTCAGCGTGCTCAATGTTTATAGACACAAAGTGGCGTTGCGGTGGCGCGCACACACACACGCACAAAAAACAACAACAACAGAGCGGTGGTGGGATGCACGTTGCCATGGCAACCTGTTGCTGCAGTGATGAAGTGAAGATGCGCCAGCCTCACACGGCACCAAATGTGCCTCCGCTGCGATTGGCCCGCAGGAGTCACATGGGAAAAGAGCAGCCAATCAGGAGGGAAGAGCACTTTGTGTGAATTGAAAGCTGGTCAGCAGCATCGTGAACAAAGAAGAAGAGCTGCAGCGATGGAGACGAGCTTATTGAGGATTTCTTGTCCCACTTTTTTTTTTTTTTTTTACTGAGCAGCATTTCCCCGAACACTCTTAAATAAAACACCCAAATCATTCCCTCATTATAAAAAAGGGTTCAACTCTGTATTCACCACACTGATATTCAACTGCAACTCACCTCTCAACCATTCTGGGCAGCACAAGACGAGTCATCTTTAAAAAAAAAAAGAAACTACATTAACAGTGTACGAATGACTCAAAGACAAGAAAACAGAGGGAAGATGAAAACAGAGGGCAGGAAAAAGAAGAAGCTAAAAGTAGAAGGGTTAAAGAGAGCGAGATGGGCAGAAAGCAGCAAAGAGTTGCGTGGGTGGAGAGTGCAGACCACGTTGGCGTGGTCCACCGTTGCTTTGGGAACAACGGAGACACTGCAGGTACCACGACAGGAACAACAGAAAAAGGAGGAAAAAGAAGAACGGCAGAATAGAGGAGAAGATGGTTTCCATAGATGGGCTGTGCCAGCAACAGAAAGAAGGGGAGCAGAGTCCTACCAACTTACTTGGCACAGCGAGGTCATGTTGACATTGATCATGTTCGTGATGAACTGAAACACAGATCACAAGTCGTATTAACGGAAAATAATTGCACTTATCGGCTAAAACACAAAAAGACAAGGCTTTCCATCACACGTCATGTGAAATTATACTCACAGCTTAAGATCTTGAGGAAATAAAAACCACTCACATTGTCCAGATCAGGAATTTGAAGGTAGTACTCCGGGTAGGGATAAGACACACCAACATTGTTAACTGTGGAAGACAACATTGTTTTTAAAAAAAAAAAAGGGCAGAAAAAGGGAGGATTACTCCAGTGTTCTTCTCTAAATGAGCCTAAATTCACCTAAAGATGCACCAGAAGGTGGCAGTAAAAGGAAAACAAGCTATAAACGTGCAGTTTCTAAAGACTCAGCCACACCTTGCAACCAGTAGCACAACCAATAGACAAAAAAAAAAAAAAAAACCAGAACAAAGAGTTCCTTAAATGTTCTGTTAAAAAAAATTAAAAAGCACAACATGAACCAAAAATGTCCACCTCTACAGGAGACACGGCCTGAGCTTCTGCAGGTCCGTAAACGAAGACATCCAACACAAAATGCACTTTATTTAAACTCCAATTACAGAAATGAGGGGACAAAAACCACACGGTTTTAAACGAGAGGTAAAAAGTAAAATCAGTTCACTTGAATTTAAATTATCCTTGTGAGAAACTCTGAATACCTCCACACATAAAGAGGGCATGAGGACTTTGATGCTGCCAAGTCTTTACAAAATGATGTTTAGTGTATTCTCACACAGAAAAGATCACAGAAGAACACAAAAATTAAAGTTAATCAACTCGACATGGAGCAGCTCTTACCTAGAACACCAATCTCCAGACCGGTCAGTCCTGCTTCAATCTTGGGATAAATGTCAGTTTTCCCAAAATCCACAGCTATTGTCCTGGTCTCCACATTAAACTGCTCCTCTGCGAGAGACAAGAACTCATTACAGTAGTCCCAAAAGAAGCAGAAACTGATCAATTGCACCAAAGAAATTGTTATATAAAGAGCAACATATGCGACTGTTGGGAGCGATTAAGGCCATTTATCCTGGTAGATTACAACAAGCATCACAAATGCAGTAAACACAGATTATTTCTGTTATAAAGTAACTTCAGAGCATTTTTTTTTTAAACTGGTCACTGTCAGAGAAGAGCTGAAGAGGGTGCTGTGCGTCAACAAACCACATGAGTGGTCTTCCTCCTCTACCTCATTGCCTGCTGCAATTACAATCTATTGTACGAAGACTTGTTCAGCAGATGGATGATAAACGATGGGGGGACATTGGTGAATTTTAGATGTTGGAAGCCTCCAAGATCTACATCTAGAATAGAAAGAATTAAAAATGATGAAATCTATAAAAAAAAGGTGTGGTGACAAGAACAGCAATGTTAACTGCCAAACTGGAGGGAGCCATAAAACACAGCAGGGATTCAAATACTTGGAAGAATACAGAAATATTAAAAAAATTAAAAAGGTGGGACAAGGAGGGTTGCCAGGTTACATTGTCAGACTAGTCGTGAGGAAAGGGGTGCCAGAGTTTGGAGAGCCGCTCCCTGCTCGTGATCCATCAGCCCCCCTTACTTTCGACTTGAAGCACGACAGGGGGAAAATCTCTCTGTGGCAACCATGAAAAGACAGATGGAAAAAGACACAAAGCTGCGGAAGTGGCCGAAGTTGCATCCTTGTCACACGAAAAACTGGTTCCAACAACAAGTTCATCTCGAACGAGTAAAGCCTGATTCGTCAGTTAGGCGAAAAAGTCAACGCAACACTTTGTCAGAGGAGCAGACATTGAATCCTTTGCAGGTTTCAGTTTAATCAGGATTCTGACAAAAGCACAAGCAATAGGATGAAAAGCTGTACCGTAGTCTAAATATGAACACCTGTAGCACCAATATGCTTCATTTTATACAAACACAAGGCAAAAGTGTTTTTTATTCTCACAAACTAAAAGATTCGTCCATTTTCTGCTGCCAATCTGTGGTCAGGCTGTGGAGGCAACAGGTCCACGAGGGAAACCCCATGATGGATGTACTCAACATTTATCATCCGAAACTAATTACTCTGACATAATTCTTACCCAGCTCACTTCTAATCAAATGTTCTCTGTTCACATCAAACACTTA
The DNA here is from genome assembly GCA_038048925.1 of Garcialebias charrua. NCBI lineage: Eukaryota > Metazoa > Chordata > Actinopteri > Cyprinodontiformes > Rivulidae > Garcialebias > Garcialebias charrua. The sequence continues at coordinate 46,988 of JBBPBX010012071.1, read as the reverse complement.
TTCCGAGAGTAAAAAACATGTTTTTACTTCCCCTTGTTGAAGAACAGACAGTCTTTAAGCCTTGTTCATGATTAAAGCTGCACTATGTAACTTTGTAGTGCAGTCTGTAACTTTTCCTGTAACTTTTCTAACAATATATTTTTAACATATTTCTTCACTCTGTCACTATCTACTGACAGACTGGTGTTGGACAAAGTAATCTCTGAAAAAAACTATTGTCCCCTTGCTTCTCTATCAGCATTTATAAAAACACTTAAAACAGTGTGACCCGCCGTTACCCAGCCAATAAAAACAGAGTTTGTAACCAGCAAATAAAAACAGAGCTTGAATTTGAATTTCAGCAGAGCAAGGGGGGCAGAGCCATATATGGCTCTGAGGGGGAGGGATCAGAATGCTTTGCCTGTTGAAAATATTTCTAAGTTCTGTGCTCTACAGAAAGTTACACATAGCACCTTTAAACAATGTTTTTATTACATGTTCCTGTTTGGACAGAACCATGACTCCAGTTTTTATCTGTAAGATGTCAGAGTTTGCGTAACTTGTCAAAGTCCACCTCTTTCTGCAATAGTCGGTGAGGTCCAGCACAATTCGGATTCTGCTGGAAATGGGTTTTGAGACCAACTAAGTTTCAGAAGTGCATTAAAAGCATATCCCCTTTGCAAAGTTCATGATTTGTGTCCAACTCATTTCTAGTTTCTTCTTGTGTGGTTTTATTAAGGTGACAGGTGTTTAAAAATCCCTGTCACCCCAGACAGACGTTCTTCTCCCCAGTGACACCAGTTCTTATGGAGGGATCCCAAGACCGTCCAGAGAAGTTACAGTCTCCCAGAAAGTTACGAGTCCACCCTGGGGTCTTCCTCCCAGTGAGACATACCCTACAGAAGATTTATTTTTCCATCCAATTGTATCCAGGATCGTCATCTTTTCTGTCATGAATCATAGATGAGGGTCGAAAAAAGTTTCTAGTTTCATAAATCGAGAGTTTTGTCAATTCGGCTCTTCCACAAGAGCCCAAAACAACAACTTCATTAAAGCAAGGCTCAATCCAGTGATCCATCTTAGACTGTTCTACATAGAATAAGACTCCCACATGCTTGACGAAGCTAACTCTCACTTTGGAGGAGGAATTCCACATTTTTTCGGTTTGGAACCACAACCTCAGACTTAAAAGAGTCTGAGCCTGATCTTAACTAGCTCAAAACAAAATACTGTACCAGACGGTCTTAATTTTGTTTGTTTGTTCCAAATACATTCAGTGGTTCCCAACCCTGGTCCTTGAGGAACACCATCCTGCATGTTTTAGTCGTTTCCTGCTTTGACACTCTTGATTTGAATGGATGGGTTATTAACAGGCTTCTGCAGAACCTGAGAAAGTAATTAAATCACTGCGTCAGGTGTGTTGGACCAGGGGAACAATTAAAACACACAGGAGGGTGTTCCTCAGGGACCAGGGTTGGGAACCATTTATATAGCTAAATGCCAAACTGAAACAGCTGATGCCTGGATGTCACTGCCAATTTTTTCCCCCCAAACATCCTCACAACTGACAGCACATAACATTTATGTATAATTCTGCAGAAGACAACACGCACACACACTTACTGAGCGACTTGGCTACATCGTCCAACTTGTCCTGTGAGCGGCTGATTAACATCAGGGCAAATCCTCGACGAGCCAGCTAAAATAAAATAAATAATAGGGGGGTCACAATTTTTCTGCTGTTCATCCTGGTTAGTTAAAATGTGACGTTTAACAATGTTTGTAACGACTAACAGGGGTTCAGATCCTAAATAAACTCTCAGAACTTGTGACGTGGTAGAAGTGCATTTAAACTTCTCGATCTAAAGAAGTGCGCCATTGCATATAGAAAATGACTTGTGGGCCTGGTCTAAAATTAGATTAAAACTGATTGTAAATGTGTGTTTGTTGTCCTGGTCTGAGCTCTAGTTAGTTCAAGTGTGTGCACTAGGGCTGAACGATTTTGGAAAAAAATCTAATTGCAATTTTTTTCTATAAATTGCAATTGCGATTTAAAAACACGATTATTTTATAAAATATCTTCAAGTATTTTTCAACAAACAGAAGCAATAAATCAATCCGTTTTATAATAAACAATGTCAGATTTATATAAATAATAAAGCAAACAAATCTATGCCTTTTCTTTTCACAGTTTCTATTTTTTCTTGTTTCATAAACACAATAGTAAACATGTTAAGTGAACTTCCTAACTACTGTCTGAACTTCACATGACAGTTAATAAATGTAAAAAAGTAGATAAAAAAAATTACAGTTTGAAGTTCAAACAGTTCAGTCAGTGATCCCTGTCGGCTGATACTTTGCTTACTTGAAGTTGAAGCACTGGTTGTTGTCATTCTAGCCATGCAACCATCGTAAATGTCTTTGTGGTGTTTTTTTTTTAAGTGTTGATAAAGATTTGTGTCACGTGACCAGTCAAATTGCAGCCTTCGCGATTAGAAAATCTCATTTTATCATATTGCGATATTATTGCAAATGCAATTAATTGTTCAGCCTTAGTGTGCACGATACTTTTCTACTCTGGCCCATGAGCAAACGGTGTGCAAGACACAGATTTCCTAAGGAAAAAAAAAAAGTGAAATAAAAACTGGGTCCACAGATCTTACCTCCTCTGCGTAGGATTTCCCAATTCCATCTGTGGCTCCCGTCACAACTGGAGGGAAACAGAAAAATGCATAAAAAGATTAGTTTTGGTTCTTCTCATGAACTCATGGCAAATGCAGTTTCAACTTGATTTTGTTTGAGGTGGAAAAAGCTGTGGATACAAAAAAAGCTGTGGATACAAAAAAAGCTGTGGATACAGAATCATAAGAATAATAATGAAAATTCCAAAAAAGGATTTCAACTTTGTTTGACAGCATGCATGCATCAGGTTTGGCCACTTTGCAGCCATCAACGCCCTGACGTGGAGCTAAGCCATTCGTCTTTAGACGATGCAGACAAAGCAACTCTGTGAAAGACACACCCTGGAAGCACCGCTTTAAGCTCTGCACAGACAGCTCTTTACTCAGCCAAAAATAAATTAAAATCAACACATATATATATATATATTATGTGTATATATATAATTTATTTTTGGCTGAGTAAAGAGCTGTCTGTGCAGAGCTTAAAGCGGTGCTTCCAGGGTGTGTCTTTCACAGAGTTGCTTTGTCTGCATCGTCTAAAGACGAATGGCTTAGCTCCACGTCAGGGCGTTGATGGCTGCAAAGTGGCCAAACCTGATGCATGCATGCTGTCAAACAAAGTTGAAATCCTTTTTTGGAATTTTCATTATTATTCTTATGATTCTGTATCCACAGCTTTTTTTGTATCCACAGCTTTTTTTGTATCCACAGCTTTTTCCACCTCAAACAAAATCAAGTTGAAACTGCATTTGCCATGAGTTCATGAGAAGAACCAAAACTAATCTTTTTATGCATTTTTCTGTTTCCCTCCAGTTGTGACGGGAGCCACAGATGGAATTGGGAAATCCTACGCAGAGGAGGTAAGATCTGTGGACCCAGTTTTTATTTCACTTTTTTTTTTTCCTTAGGAAATCTGTGTCTTGCACACCGTTTGCTCATGGGCCAGAGTAGAAAAGTATCGTGCACACTAAGGCTGAACAATTAATTGCATTTGCAATAATATCGCAATATGATAAAATGAGATTTTCTAATCGCGAAGGCTGCAATTTGACTGGTCACGTGACACAAATCTTTATCAACACTTAAAAAAAAAACACCACAAAGACATTTACGATGGTTGCATGTCTAGAATGACAACAACCAGTGCTTCAACTTCAAGTAAGCAAAGTATCAGCCGACAGGGATCACTGACTGAACTGTTAGAACTTCAAACTGTAATTTTTTTATCTACTTTTTTTATATTTATTAACTGTCATGTGAAGTTCAGACAGTAGTTAGGAAGTTCACTAAACATGTTTACTATTGTGTTTATGAAACAAGAAAAAATAGAAACTGTGAAAAGAAAAGGCATAGATTTGTTTGCTTTATTATTTATATAAATCTGACATTGTTTATTATAAAACGGATTGATTTATTGCTTCTGTTTGTTGAAAAATACTTGAAGATATTTTAAAAAATAATCGTGTTTTTAAATCGCAATTGCAATTTATAGAAAAAAATTGCAATTAGATTTTTTTCCAAAATCGTTCAGCCCTAGTGCACACACTTGAACTAACTAGAGCTCAGACCAGGACAACAAACACACATTTACAATCAGTTTTAATCTAATTTTAGACCAGGCCCACAAGTCATTTTCTATATGCAATGGCGCACTTCTTTAGATCGAGAAGTTTAAATGCACTTCTACCACGTCACAAGTTCTGAGAGTTTATTTAGGATCTGAACCCCTGTTAGTCGTTACAAACATTGTTAAACGTCACATTTTAACTAACCAGGATGAACAGCAGAAAAATTGTGACCCCCCTATTATTTATTTTATTTTAGCTGGCTCGTCGAGGATTTGCCCTGATGTTAATCAGCCGCTCACAGGACAAGTTGGACGATGTAGCCAAGTCGCTCAGTAAGTGTGTGTGCGTGTTGTCTTCTGCAGAATTATACATAAATGTTATGTGCTGTCAGTTGTGAGGATGTTTGGGGGGAAAAAATTGGCAGTGACATCCAGGCATCAGCTGTTTCAGTTTGGCATTTAGCTATATAAATGGTTCCCAACCCTGGTCCCTGAGGAACACCCTCCTGTGTGTTTTAATTGTTCCCCTGGTCCAACACACCTGACGCAGTGATTTAATTACTTTCTCAGGTTCTGCAGAAGCCTGTTAATAACCCATCCATTCAAATCAAGAGTGTCAAAGCAGGAAACTACTAAAACATGCAGGATGGTGTTCCTCAAGGACCAGGGTTGGGAACTCTATATAATAAACAAAGATGAATGTATTTGGAACAAACAAACAAAATTAAGACCGTCTGGTACAGTATTTTGTTTTGAGCTAGTTAAGATCAGGCTCAGACTCTTTTAAGTCTGAGGTTGTGGTTCCAAACCGAAAAAATGTGGAATTCCTCCTCCAAAGTGAGAGTTAGCTTCGTCAAGCATGTGGGAGTCTTATTCTATGTAGAACAGTCTAAGATGGATCACTGGATTGAGCCTTGCTTTAATGAAGTTGTTGTTTTGGTCTCTTGTGGTGAAGAGCCGAGTTGACAAAGCTCTCGATTTATGAAACTAGAAACTTTTTTCGACCCTCATCTATGATTCATGACAGAAAAGATGACGATCCTGGATACAATTGGATGGAAAAATAAATCTTCTGTAGGGTATGTCTCACTGGGAGGAAGACCCCAGGGTGGACTCGTAACTTTCTGGGAGACTGTAACTTCTCTGGACGGTCTTGGGATCCCTCCATAAGAACTGGTGTCACTGGGGAGAAGAACGTCTGTCTGGGGTGACAGGGATTTTTAAACACCTGTCACCTTAATAAAACCACACAAGAAGAAACTAGAAATGAGTTGGACACAAATCATGAACTTTGCAAAGGGGATATGCTTTTAATGCACTTCTGAAACTTAGTTGGTCTCAAAACCCATTTCCAGCAGAATCCGAATTGTGCTGGACCTCACCGACTATTGCAGAAAGAGGTGGACTTTGACAAGTTACGCAAACTCTGACATCTTACAGATAAAAACTGGAGTCATGGTTCTGTCCAAACAGGAACATGTAATAAAAACATTGTTTAAAGGTGCTATGTGTAACTTTCTGTAGAGCACAGAACTTAGAAATATTTTCAACAGGCAAAGCATTCTGATCCCTCCCCCTCAGAGCCATATATGGCTCTGCCCCCCTTGCTCTGCTGAAATTCAAATTCAAGCTCTGTTTTTATTTGCTGGTTACAAACTCTGTTTTTATTGGCTGGGTAACGGCGGGTCACACTGTTTTAAGTGTTTTTATAAATGCTGATAGAGAAGCAAGGGGACAATAGTTTTTTTCAGAGATTACTTTGTCCAACACCAGTCTGTCAGTAGATAGTGACAGAGTGAAGAAATATGTTAAAAATATATTGTTAGAAAAGTTACAGGAAAAGTTACAGACTGCACTACAAAGTTACATAGTGCAGCTTTAATCATGAACAAGGCTTAAAGACTGTCTGTTCTTCAACAAGGGGAAGTAAAAACATGTTTTTTACTCTCGGAATAAGTGTTTGATGTGAACAGAGAACATTTGATTAGAAGTGAGCTGGGTAAGAATTATGTCAGAGTAATTAGTTTCGGATGATAAATGTTGAGTACATCCATCATGGGGTTTCCCTCGTGGACCTGTTGCCTCCACAGCCTGACCACAGATTGGCAGCAGAAAATGGACGAATCTTTTAGTTTGTGAGAATAAAAAACACTTTTGCCTTGTGTTTGTATAAAATGAAGCATATTGGTGCTACAGGTGTTCATATTTAGACTACGGTACAGCTTTTCATCCTATTGCTTGTGCTTTTGTCAGAATCCTGATTAAACTGAAACCTGCAAAGGATTCAATGTCTGCTCCTCTGACAAAGTGTTGCGTTGACTTTTTCGCCTAACTGACGAATCAGGCTTTACTCGTTCGAGATGAACTTGTTGTTGGAACCAGTTTTTCGTGTGACAAGGATGCAACTTCGGCCACTTCCGCAGCTTTGTGTCTTTTTCCATCTGTCTTTTCATGGTTGCCACAGAGAGATTTTCCCCCTGTCGTGCTTCAAGTCGAAAGTAAGGGGGGCTGATGGATCACGAGCAGGGAGCGGCTCTCCAAACTCTGGCACCCCTTTCCTCACGACTAGTCTGACAATGTAACCTGGCAACCCTCCTTGTCCCACCTTTTTAATTTTTTTAATATTTCTGTATTCTTCCAAGTATTTGAATCCCTGCTGTGTTTTATGGCTCCCTCCAGTTTGGCAGTTAACATTGCTGTTCTTGTCACCACACCTTTTTTTTATAGATTTCATCATTTTTAATTCTTTCTATTCTAGATGTAGATCTTGGAGGCTTCCAACATCTAAAATTCACCAATGTCCCCCCATCGTTTATCATCCATCTGCTGAACAAGTCTTCGTACAATAGATTGTAATTGCAGCAGGCAATGAGGTAGAGGAGGAAGACCACTCATGTGGTTTGTTGACGCACAGCACCCTCTTCAGCTCTTCTCTGACAGTGACCAGTTTAAAAAAAAAATGCTCTGAAGTTACTTTATAACAGAAATAATCTGTGTTTACTGCATTTGTGATGCTTGTTGTAATCTACCAGGATAAATGGCCTTAATCGCTCCCAACAGTCGCATATGTTGCTCTTTATATAACAATTTCTTTGGTGCAATTGATCAGTTTCTGCTTCTTTTGGGACTACTGTAATGAGTTCTTGTCTCTCGCAGAGGAGCAGTTTAATGTGGAGACCAGGACAATAGCTGTGGATTTTGGGAAAACTGACATTTATCCCAAGATTGAAGCAGGACTGACCGGTCTGGAGATTGGTGTTCTAGGTAAGAGCTGCTCCATGTCGAGTTGATTAACTTTAATTTTTGTGTTCTTCTGTGATCTTTTCTGTGTGAGAATACACTAAACATCATTTTGTAAAGACTTGGCAGCATCAAAGTCCTCATGCCCTCTTTATGTGTGGAGGTATTCAGAGTTTCTCACAAGGATAATTTAAATTCAAGTGAACTGATTTTACTTTTTACCTCTCGTTTAAAACCGTGTGGTTTTTGTCCCCTCATTTCTGTAATTGGAGTTTAAATAAAGTGCATTTTGTGTTGGATGTCTTCGTTTACGGACCTGCAGAAGCTCAGGCCGTGTCTCCTGTAGAGGTGGACATTTTTGGTTCATGTTGTGCTTTTTAATTTTTTTTAACAGAACATTTAAGGAACTCTTTGTTCTGTTTTTTTTTTTTTTTGTCTATTAGTTGTGCTACTGGTTGCAAGGTGTGGCTGAGTCTTTAGAAACTGCACGTTTATAGCTTGTTTTCCTTTTACTGCCACCTTCTGGTGCATCTTTAGGTGAATTTAGGCTCATTTAGAGAAGAACACTGGAGTAATCCTCCCTTTTTCTGCCCTTTTTTTTTTTTAAAAACAATGTTGTCTTCCACAGTTAACAATGTTGGTGTGTCTTATCCCTACCCGGAGTACTACCTTCAAATTCCTGATCTGGACAATGTGAGTGGTTTTTATTTCCTCAAGATCTTAAGCTGTGAGTATAATTTCACATGACGTGTGATGGAAAGCCTTGTCTTTTTGTGTTTTAGCCGATAAGTGCAATTATTTTCCGTTAATACGACTTGTGATCTGTGTTTCAGTTCATCACGAACATGATCAATGTCAACATGACCTCGCTGTGCCAAGTAAGTTGGTAGGACTCTGCTCCCCTTCTTTCTGTTGCTGGCACAGCCCATCTATGGAAACCATCTTCTCCTCTATTCTGCCGTTCTTCTTTTTCCTCCTTTTTCTGTTGTTCCTGTCGTGGTACCTGCAGTGTCTCCGTTGTTCCCAAAGCAACGGTGGACCACGCCAACGTGGTCTGCACTCTCCACCCACGCAACTCTTTGCTGCTTTCTGCCCATCTCGCTCTCTTTAACCCTTCTACTTTTAGCTTCTTCTTTTTCCTGCCCTCTGTTTTCATCTTCCCTCTGTTTTCTTGTCTTTGAGTCATTCGTACACTGTTAATGTAGTTTCTTTTTATTCATTTTTTTTTTT
>JBBPBX010012071.1:19293-32523 GCA_038048925.1 Garcialebias charrua | reverse complement strand
AAATAAATTATTTGTTGTTTTACTTTATAATGTCACCCCTAGTGGCCACAAAAGCCCCTTCCAACAAAGCTAAAGTGGCCCATGGGCCACCAGTTGATAACCACAGTTGTAGCATGTTGTTGCGGCTCTGAATACTTTTAATTTAGTGACCGAAAGCGCAAAATGGCTCTTTTGATTGTAAAGGTTGCAGACCCCTGGTCTAGGTCTTTAAATTACCTGAATTTAAAGAAGTGTCCAACTGGGCTGACGAGTTGAGGCTAAGACCAAATTTCTACAGCCCTGACACTCCCTTCAGTATCAGATTAGTTTTTGCACTGATTTTGTTTTGGTTGTTTGGAAAGGCAAATGGCAGCAGCAGCTAACTGTAGCAGTTTATATGGGTTCTATGGCCCATGTGGCTTTATAGTGGTTAGCACCGTCTCACAGCAAGAAGGTCCTGGGTTCAATCTCCGGTTGGACCTGGGTCTTTGTGTGGAGTTTGCATGTTCTCGCGTGGGTTTTCTCCGGGTATACTCCGGTTTCCTCCCACAGACCAAAAACATGCATGTTAGGCTGCCTTCAGGCCCAGGCCTCCCTTGCAGAAGATCTGTGATCTCAGTGGGATTTGCCTGGTTAAATAAAGGTTAATTGAATTAAATATGCAGCCTGGGGTATTTGCAAGTTTAGTTTATTGCTGTTTTCTCACAGCAACATCTGTGTTGCTACATATATGGAAAGACGATGCATACGCTGATGGTGCTGAGCAGAGCCATATAAAGTGAGAGTTCCTTCCATAGAGTTCCATTGTAAGAATGGAATGCGGAAGTCACGTGGGTCATGGAGGGGGCGATTTGTTCCAATATGGCTCTGGTTACAGTCTGAAGCTGCCTGCAGTAGCGCTCCATCGCCACCAGAGGGCGCAGCTCCACTAGGTTTCCATAGCCATAGTTTGGAACGATTGACCGCCTGTCGGCGAGATCAAAGCGTGTTGGAACTCTCTCTATATATATGGCTCTGGTGCTGAGATATAAACCTCTGTTCTCCTGAGCGGCTTGCTTAGTCAGTCCAAAAGGGTTGTATTTTTTTTCAACTAGTCATTTTCTCCATACCATGAGTGACATCACTGTTAAGGTGCTAACTATACATGACAGAACATCACTAAACGTTTAGCGAACCTATTTGCATGAGTTTGCAGATCTTATCGGAGATGCAAGGACGCCAGTCTTTGTCAGAGCTTCAGGTGCAGTTTGATCTGTCACAAACTTATGACGTGATGATCCTGCTGCACCTGGAGAAGACGTGTCTCTAAATTTTAATCTTTCCATCACAACAAAAATGTTTGTAAATTCCTTTTTAAAGCAAGTAATCACCTGGCCTGTTTCCTTGATCCCAGGGCTGGGTGACCACCAGGCTGGTACCAAGCAGCATCGTCATCTTCCTGGGAGCCCGAATGAACCGCCTGCAGCGCACGGGCTACCTGAACAGGAGGAAGATGCGCCAACAGAAGAACGGAGGGAGCTTAAAGAGTGATTAGGAAGTCGATGCAGGCAGCTGCTCCTCTTTTGGTCACTTTCCCTGTTTGAGGAAGACAGGATCGGTCCTCTAAAGCTGCCTGAACTTTTAACCATTTTGTGCCTTTTGGTCGAAGCATCTGAACACGTGTGACCTTGCGTTTGAAGCTGCAACACCCTCTGCTCTGATTTTTGTCTGGGGGAGAAACCGCCAAAGAAGTCTTGAGTGAAACTATTCAAAACTGTTGCTCTTTGGAAAACCAACATCCAAATGAATTTTTGTCAAAGACACTCATGGTGGAAACAATACAACAAAAAACAACAAAAAAAAAACAAGCGATGTGTTCCCCCCCCCTGCTGTTGTAAGCAGTGAAAATGGTGATGGGCATCTTTTTTAAATTATATAAATTATTTATCATGAATTTGTATAAAAAAATGTACGTCTAACCCAGAACTTTAAAACGAGCTTGGAACCCTAATTCTGTTTAATCTTTAAAACGGCAGAAGTCTGCTTTTTATAATGTGTCTGTTTATCAGCTTTACCAACCCCTGCCCCCTTCTTTTTTGTGTTTTTTCTAAAATTGCGTCTTTAAAATGTCACGTTGTGGTGGGTTCACCTGATTTGTACAAAGCCAAAGTTTGTTCGAACTCTACAGTGCCTTTCTCTCCACAAGGAACGGTTTGATTTAGTGACGGGGAGTTGGGCGGTTTTATTTCTTGTGACAGGATCTTGTCCACTCTCCATGTGAACTAGTTTCTTCCTCCTAATCACATTGTCGTCTTCCTCCTTGGCAACAGAACACGTGAAGAAAAGGTTCCTCTATTTATAGTTTTAACATCCAAGTTGTAATCTCACCTTGCTATGCATTTGGAAGATTAGTTCACATCAAATATTTACTGTCAAATATTTACTGTATTTTTAAGGTAGCTTTTTTTGTAGTTTGGTGCAAAGCGGTACCCATATGTGGTCTGACCAAAAACTGTTCTTGTGAAGTTTGTCCTTTTTTTTTGTTTTGTTTTGTTTTTAATTGCATGGAAATGTTTTGTTGAATTTATTCTGATGATTAAAATCTTTGTTTATTAAAATCTTTGCTAGAAGAGTTTTGTGCTGCTTTGTGTATGAATGCATCTCGTTTGTGTTAAACTGTATTCAGGATTTTTGTTAATGTTCAACAAGAGAGTGGAGAAGTTTGAGAAGAGGTAACGGTCTAAGCATCCAAAGCATTTTTTTTAAAGGAGACCACATATTGGGTTTTTTTAATTTTTATGGTATTTCTGTGGGCTATCCAGACCATATTCATTCAATTTAATGCACAAAATAATTCTTGGATAATAAAATATCCCCTTTCTAGTTATGCATTTTCTGACTTCCGTTCTAAACGACCGGTTTATGATAATGAGCTCTGAAGGCCACGCCCTACAAAAATCTGTTTACATTTACTCCGCCCTCTGAAACAGCCAGTATCTCTAATATGTTGTTGTTTTAAAATTAGCTCTTTTTTAATTACTCATTTGACTTACTGTTAGTGCTAGCTTAAGATAACTTACCGAAAGCCGTCTGCGCGCGCCGCCATTTGCAGCTCCTTTTAGCATTAGCCCACCTCCGAGGCTAATGATAGCTCTTCCTCCTCCGGCACACCGCCAGTTAACCGCTCGTTGCATGCGGCGCTTTTGGGAGCGATCGCTGCTTCAGTCCACACACACACACAAAGTTCAGAATGTCTCCAGTTAATTTATCCGTATGAGGCAACCTCTGACCTGACCAGACCCCACGGACCTCAAAAGCCAGCAGCTCCCGCACGCAGATGGTCCCTTCGCCGGCGGTCTGCTCGTTTTATTTCTGCCGGCTGCGCGTTGGGAGCGATCGCTAAAAATTGAACTAAAACGTAAAAATAACAATTATACTTTATTTATAAAGCCATTTAAAACAACCACAGCTGCAACAAAGTGCTGTACACATGAAATTAAGAACATTTAAACAAAAGATGAGATGAAATCAGGAATCAGGTGAGGGGCTGGACTCAGGTTTGGTGTGGGTTGTGGCTGCGGTTTGTGACGTCACAAACCACAGGAAGTGAGAACGAAGTGTTTCTATCACAGACAAATAAATCTACTTAGAGTAAATAAACCACTGGGTGCATTTCTTTGGCCTTAGGACTGTTTTTTTATGAAGTACATACCCAAAGTTGAGTAAAAAAAACATTAAAAGTGAATTTTGAATCTGTGGTCCCCTTTAAATAAAGCGACTGGACTTTAATTCAGTGGTTTTCCATCCTGTCTGGAATCAGAACCTAGTGTAGCATTACTTAACTTTCATTATTACTCCATTCTTGCTATTGTAAACGGCAGTTTATCCACTGGTGTGGTGCCAACATGCTGCCGTTCAACCTCTCCTAAAAATAAAAAAAAACCTTGACCCTTCTTCAGTAGTTTCTAACTTCAGGCCTGTCTCCAGACTCTCTTTTGTTTCTAAACTTCTAGAGAAAATAGTCGAGTCCCAGTTGAAGTGCTTCCTGGAGGATCACGCTATCTTTATGAGTTATTCCAATCGGGCTTCAAATCTCTCCACAGCACTGAAACTGCCCTACTGAAGGTTTTTTATGACATCTTATCCACTGACACTGGTGACTCTGTGCTGCTTGTCCTATTGGACCTTACATCCGCTTTCGACACCATCGACCATGAGCTCCTCATTGCTAAGTTGGAGCAGTGGGTGGGCATCACAGGGTCAGATCCTAACTCTCCGACAGATCCTTTAGTTTCCATCAACGATTTTAGTTCTGCAGTGGCGGCACTTAAATGGGGGGTTCCGCAGGGGTCCATCCTGGGTCCTCTCCTATTCTCCTTATACCTTCTGCCACTCTGTGCTATTTTCTGGAAACACAACATACCTTTCCACTTCTATGCCGATGACTGTCAAATTTACTTCCCCCTAAGACACAAATGGTACATGCTCTATTCAACCTCTGCTCGACTGCCTGGCTGACATCAGGGACTGGATGGCTTTAAATTTCTTAAGTTTCAATGAAAAGAAGTCTGAAGCCATATTGTTCCTTCCCAATGACACAACCTCGAACCACTGCATCGACCTTTCTGCTCTACCCCTGTCTGAAAAACAAAAAGTCACAAATCTGGGAGTGATAATGGATCCTTCCATGAAACTCAACAGTCATGTAAACATGATCGTTAAATCCTGTTTTTTCCAGCTGAGGCGACTGTCTAAGCTGAAGCCCATATTATCAAAAAATAACCTGGAGACAGTAATTCACACATTTATTACATCTAGGCTTGATTACTGCAATTCACTCCTGTTTGGTATCAGTCAGACCACCATTGCACGATTACAACTGGTCCAGAACACAGCAGCCCGATTTTAACCAGTACAGGCAAAACAGAGCACATTACACCAGTCTTGGCCTCCTGCACTGGTTACTGGTTCATCTTCAAATCCAGTTCAAAATTCTCCTGTATGTCTACAAATCGCTGAACAGTCTTGCCCCCGCCTATCTCTCTGATTTAATACACCCATATGTCCCACCACGTGCTTTGAGGTCAGCGGACCAGGTACTTTTAACAGTTCCAGGAACTCGTCTTAAACACAGAGGTGACAGGGCCTTCTCTGTAGCAGGCCCAAGACTTTGGAACGAGTTACCTCTGTTCGTCAAACAGGCCCCCTTCCTCTCGGTTTTCAAATCCCGTCTAAAGACCCATTACTATTCTGTTGCTTTCAACGCCAGCTGATCTGTTTGGTCGTTTTATTTATGATCTGCAATGTTATGTCTATTTTTTGTACTTCATTGTTGTGTGTTGCCTGTTGTTTGTTTGTACAGCACTTTGGTTCGCCTTGTCACTGTTTAAAGTGCTCTATAAATAAAATGGCATGGTATTACAAGCTTTAAACTGCATGAGCTGCTCTGTTGTGCAGCTAGATTCACGTGCAGATTAATATCACTCCCCTCCCACGGGAGAGTCATCAGGGTGGCACTAGAATAAATTTTTGAGGAAGAGGACAGAAAGCTTCTGTCAGTGCAGCAGCAGCAGCCCCCCATCTCCGTAGCTCAGAGGCTATTTATTAGACCATTCATACAACTTATATTCTTGTTTTGGTGAAAGATCATTAAATACTGCATGCACACAAATGGTTTACTATATTTTATTGCCTAACCCAATGAGAATAATAAGGAATTGATAAGGAATTGAATCGATAGACTATATCGATAAAGGAATTGGTATTGCTAAATTCTTATCAATTCCCATCCCTACTCCTCATGAACATTAATGTGAGAGGCCTTCAGTTGCTTAGAAGTTACCCCAGGGTCCTTTGTGACCTCGCCGAATATTGCTTTGCTCTTGGAGTGATCTTTGTTGGTCCACCAATCCTGCTGTATTTCTTCCACTGGTACACCATCTGACTGTGGATTGGTGGAGTCCAAACTCTTTACAGATGTTTTGTAACCTTCTCCAGCCTGATGAGCATCAACAAGTCTTTTTCTGAGCTCCTCAGAAATCTATGTTCCTACCATGATCCACTTCCACCAACATGTTGTGAAGAGCAGACGTTGATAGTAGATCCTGTTCTTTACATCAAACAGGGTGTCCACTCACACCTGATCATCCTCCATTGATTGAAAACACCTGACTCTAATTTCACCTTCAAATTAACTGATAATCCCAGAGGCTCACACACTCATTCTCAATCCCTACTCGTCATATATTGATGCTTGGGCTCAGGGTCCCTCCGCGTCACACTTGACGCGTCGAGTCGCCCCTTCTCATCATCAATTGGTGTGCATGGGTGCTATCATTGAATGTTATACTGCGATCTTGTCTTCCAGTTTGGATAGTGAAGCACTTTCATATCTACTTATTTTTTTAGCAACGGGATGTATTTTTCTCTCAAAATTTAAACCTTAGGTTAGGCCTAACCTGATAACAAACCCTAAGCTTAACCATTCACTTTTTATTTGACCCCCGAACCCCAAACACCAATTAATGACGAGTAGGGGCGAACCCGACGCGTCAAGTATGTGACGCAGAGGGACCCCGAGCCCAAGCATCAATATATGATGAGTAGGGAGTGCGAACATGTTGACTTTTACCACAGATCAGTAATATTTGATAATTTCCCTCAATAAACAAATGACCAAGTAAAAATATTTTTTGTCTCATTTGGTTCTCTTTAGCTATAGAACTTGTGTGACAATCATGATGTTTTAGGTCACATTTATGAAGAAATATAGAAAATTACAAAGTATTCACAAACTTTCAAGCACCACTAAATTCAATTCAATAAAAAAAAAACTTTATTAATCCCAGAGGGAAACTAAATGTTGTAACTCATCATCCATCATTGAATAGTGGTTCTAGATGCTGATGGCTGTGGGCATGAAGGATCTGAAGAAGCCTCTGACTGAAGACTGTTGTTCTATGACAGTCTGATGAAGAGGATGCTGAGGGTTGTCCATAATGTTCATTTTATGAAGCATCCTTTGTACAGTCATCTCCAAAGGTTCTTGAGGAGTCCCCAGAACTGATCCAGCCTTCTTTATGAGCTTGTTGATCTTTTTAAGGTCACTTGCTCTGGTGCTGCTGCCCCAGCAGATGATGGCAGAAGAGACAGCGCTCTCTACAGCAGACTTGTAGAAGATATGGAGCGTCTTGCTGTAAACACTGACAGACTTCAGCTTCATCAAGAAGTACAGGCTGCTCTGTCCCTTCTTGTAGACGCTTCACTGTTGCATTTCCAGTCCAGTCTGTTGTCCAGGTGAACCCCAAGGTATTTATACTTCTCCACCACCTCCACTTCTTCGATGGAAATAGAGTTGGACCTGCAGCCTTACCAGACTAAAATTTCAAGATTTTGTTATAAGAGTCTCCTCATAGGCGACCCCCGTGACCCAAAATTTAATAAGCAGGTAAAAGATAATGGATGAAGTCTCCTCACTATAAAAGCCTGCAGCAGTCTCCACCTACACATCACACACGTGTTCACATGAAGGCCCGTTGTTCCCTCAGAGCTGGCTGCAAGTTCTCTACTTCTTTTTCTTGGATCCCGTCTCTTCTCTTCATTCACTAGGTGGTGTTGCTGCAACCAATCATTTGAATCAGTTTTCAAATTACAACCAAATATTTAAGGTTAAAATGCTATTTTTAATAATTTGATGATCAGTAAGTCCAAATGTTATACATGCAAATTGAGAACGATGAGGCAACGTGTGATTTTTTTTTCTTTGAGAAAAACAAATTCTTTGCTCGTGTTAAATCATTTTAAGTGTTCGTGTATTGTGTTCCTCAGAGAAGGTTCCACCACCTGGTTGTGTGAGAAAGAAACAAGCCGTGAACATGACAGGAGCCATTTATAGCTCTTTCGACAACAGAGCCTGATTCGCCTATTCACCAGTTCACACACACACTATGCAGACAGAAAAGGGGAACACTAATGGATTCATACAGGACCAGTGGTGGAGAAAGTACTCAAACACTGTACTTAAGTAAAAGTACAAATAAACAGACAAAAATGTACTCTAGTAAAAGTAGAAGTACCATATTAATGTTTTTACTTAAGTAAAAGTAAATAAGTACTTGCATTTAAAAATACTTAAAGTATTAAAGTAAAAGTACTTGCTGAATGTATTAACTAATGCAATGGTCTACAATATCAAGTGTGCCTACCGTATGCATATTTTCTGGTCTTTCAATAATATTTCAATAGTCTTTCAATAATATTTCAATAGTCTTTCAATAATATTTCAATAGTCTTTCAATAATATTTCAATAGTCTTTCAATAATATTTCAATAGTCTTTCAATAATATTTCAATAGTCTTTCAATAATATTTCAATAGTCTTTCAATAATATTTCAATAGTCTTTCAATAATATTTCAATAGACTTTCAGGGTGGTGTGTATCTTCTGGCTGACTCCATGGTAGAATCCATTTTGGGTGTGTTAGTGGTGCTGTGGGTGCTCCTAGCTCAATGACATATATACTAGAATATACATCATTGGTCCAGCTCTTCTTGAACGCGGGTCTAACGTTAACTGTCCACTTTTCAGTGATTCAATGGACCAGCTCCCCTCTCGACATCAGTTACTTTCAAACTAACAAATCAAAAAACTGCAACATGAATGTAACTTGTAACTCAACACATTATAGAAATGTAATGTAGTAGAAAGTACAGATACTTCATGTAAAATGTAGTGGAGTAAAAGTAAAAGTATCCACATTTAACTATACTTAAGTAAAGTACAAATACATGAAAAATGTACTTAAGTACAGTAACAAAGTATTTGTACTTCGTTACATCCCACCACTGTACAGGACCCTGTGTGGTAACATGGGGATGGCAAATTGTGAGCTAAAATAACCTTCACAAGGTGAGGAACAGAAACATGAGGCTGAATAGAAAGAGGGAATGCAAAGGTTTACGCCGCATGGCTTTGTTTCTGATTATTACAGTACAACGTAAAATTTTAATTATCGTGGACCCATACAAAGTGCTTGAGACGAACTACAGCATCGTCTCCACAAGCTTGGCACATCTAAGCCCCAGAACTTCTCTCCATCCTTCATAGCCAGACTGCTGCAGCTCCTGCAGGTTGGATGGGCGCTGCTCATCTCTGCTGACGAGGGACACCCCACAGTATGATGCTGCCACCACCATGCGCAGTGCACGGACGGTACTCTCAGCATGGTTTTCTCCAGATATGCTGTCCTCAACAATCATGCCAAATTTCAAATGTTTATTTATTTATTATTTAGACCAGATCTGTGCAGCTTCTAGTGGTTGTTTGAACAGATCCTTCCACCTCTGCAGAAAAGTTGCCCAGGTCCACCACGGTCATGTTAGATAAAATGTTTCTGATTAATACCTTCCATACCCTGTATGAGTTTTGGTGGATGAATGTCTCCAAGCAGTTTGTCCACATCTTTCTTTTATTTTTTATCCACATCTTTCCAGGTCACAGCTGCACCAGCAGTCACCGTGTGAGGTGAGTAGATCCTGGACTGGTTGCATGCCCATCACAGGGACACACACCTGGGGTCAATTTAGATACCAATGAGCCCAATACTGTATGCATGTCTTTGGTCGGGGGGGCAGAGAAAACCTATGTGTGCACAGGGTTGACATGCAATCCAACCAGGTATCGTGTCAGCAGCCTGTTGCTTTGAAGGGACAGTTCAAACCACTGCTCCACCGTGTCACTGTACAACTGCTCCACCATGTCACTGTACAATGTATAGTAACAGATTTAATAAAGCTCCATGAGATAATCGTGGTACAGAAATATTTAACTCCAACCCTTATCTGTAGATTTCTCTAGAAGTTTGACGTGTGTGGAGAGCTCCTTCATCTTTATGTATATTATTGGGGGAAGTAGTACACTGGTGTACATTAACTGAAAACATATGACACTTATGATTGCCCACAGGTGGATCTTGCTGAACACTACCCATGTGGCTTCTGGAGGTATTTGTTGGGACTTTAAAGCACAAGGCTAAAAGAATATTTACCATATTTCCCACCAAACACGTCGCACCACCGTGTAAGTCGCATCAGCCTATGTGTAATAAAGTGGAAAAATACATAAATGTGTCACTTCGCCATAAAAGTCGTATCGATTGTGCGTCACCGCTGACAACCAGGAAATGTGTGCCAGTATTGCGCCAAAAATCGATTGGCTGCCAAGTGGCGGCCGCGGGAATGTGCACGGGAGGACCACAAGATCAACACTTAAAAACAATTAAAGGTGTGTCTCCGTCCAACTTTTCCTTAATAAATGCACTTTAACGGTCAAACCTGCTGTTTCAAAAGCTTATTCGTGGAAGCGCGCAGAGGGACAACTCGCTGTGAAGTTCTTTAACTGAATAACCACCTACAAGCAACTGTTTGTTTGACATTATAGTAAATGTGTGTCTCAGTTGAACTTTTCCTTAATAAATGCACTTTAACGGTTAACTGCATTTCACCGGGGTGGCACGGCGCAATGCAGCTGATTTGATGTTTTCTCCAGGAGATCCAAAGCGAGACAAAAGTGGCTATGTATGGCAAGCCAAGCGTCTCATTAATAGCAACTTTTAGCTATTGTGACATTTGGCTTGCCATAGTGGTTGACGGTCCTCTAGTGGCTGAAAATGGTAATGTCCAATATTTTCCATGTCAGAATGAATGAAATCGTCAGATATGAGCCAAAAATTGGTTTGTAAATATGGAGGGGGGAAAAACATAGCGTACAAGTCGCAGGGTATGCAAATTAGGCAAAAAGGTGCAACTTATACACCAGAAAATAAGGTACACATTTTAGAGCTATATATACTAACCGGATTCCAAAAAAGTTGGGACACTAAACAAATTGTGAATAAAAACTGAATGCAATGATGTGGAGGTGCCAACATCTAATATTTTATTCAGAATAGAACACAAATCACAGATCAAAAGTTTAAACTGAGAGAATGTATCATTTTAAGGGAAAAATATGTTGTTTCAAAATTTCATGGCGTCAACAAATCCCAAAAAAGTTGGGACAAGTCCATTTTTACCACTGTGTGGCATCCCCCCTTCTTCTTACAACACTCAACAGACGTCTGGGGACAGAGGAGACCAGTTTCTCAAGTTTAGAAAAAGGAATGGTCTCCATTCATGTCTAATACTGTACAGGCCTCTAACTGTTCAATCGTCTTGGACCTTCTTTGTCACACCTTCCTCTTTATTATGCGCCAAATGTTCTCTATAGGTGAAAGATCTGGACTGCAGGCTGGACATTTTACTCCGGATCCTTCTCCTACGTAGCCATGATGTTGTGATTGCTGCAGAATGTGGTCTGGCATTATCTTGTTGAAAAATGCAGGGTCTTCCCTGAAAGAGATGACGTCTAGATGGGAGCATATGTTGTTCTAGAACCTGAACATAGTTCTCTGCATTAATGGTGCCTTTCCAGACATGCAAGCTGCCCATGCCACAAGCGCTCATGCAACCCCATACCATCAGTGATGCAGGCTTCTGAACGGAGTGTTGATAACAACTTGGGCTATCCTTGTCCTCTCTCTGGATGACATGGTGTCCCAGTGTTCCATAAAGAACTTCAAATCGTGACTCATCTGACCACAGAACAGTTCCATTTTGCCACACTCCATTTTAAATGACCCCTGGCCCAGTGCAAACGTCTGAGCTTGTGGAGCTTGCTTAGAAATGGCTTCCTCTTTGCACTGTAGAGTTTCAGCTGCAACGGCGGATGGCACGGTGGATTGTGTTCACTGACAATGCTTTCTGGAAGTATTCCTGAGCCCATTCTGTTATTTCCTTGACAGTGGCATTCCTGTTTGAGGTGCAGTGACGTTTAAGGGCCCGGAGATCACGAGCATCCAGTAGAGTTTTACGGCCTTGACCCTTACGCACAGTGATTGTTCCAGATTCTCTGAATCTTTTGATGATGTTATGCACGGTTGATGATGATAACTTAAAAGTCTTTACTATTTTACGCTTGGGTAACACCATTCTGGTATTGCTACACTATCAACAATGGTGGAATTCGTGATCCTCTTACCATCTTGGCTTCTGGGAGACACTGACAATATAGCCGTTTTCGCACTGCACGGCCCTCCCCGGCTCTCCCCGGCTCCACCCTGCTTCTAACCCGGGTTCGGCATGTTCGCATTTTCCTTTTCCGCCCGGGGTCCGCCCTCATTTTGGAACCATCTCCACCGTGGTTCTTATCGGGCCGAGCCCCACGGACCCAGTTTGACGTCATGTACTGCTCACATTTGATTCGTTGTTTGCATAAAATAAAAAGTAGTTTGTGTTATGTTAACACAAACTGCTTCTTTTTATTTTCTCCAATAAAAGACAAACGTAAAATAACTTGACCCAGCTGAGATTCGAACTCGTAGCCTACGAGTCAAGATAAAATGTGAGATTAAAGCCGAGAGCTTATCCCTTTGCGCCACGGTGGCTTATTAATTTTTTTGGAGTCAACCTTTCTTATGAAGGATTCACCCCTTGTAAAATTCTGGCACGCGCAGGATTTAGAGATTATCAGTTATATTTTAAAACCCTGGCTACGCGCAAGAGATAGAGAATATTAGTTATATATTATAGAACTTCAGCTCGCGCTGAAAGGCGGAAATGCTCTATAGGCTATGGGTGCGCGCTTCGTGTTATTTACGTCCTAACATAAGCTGAATTGTAATCAGTCATTAACAAAATTTAGCTCAGAAACACTAATAAATATATTCAGCTAACAAACATTTTTTAGCGGCGTGTCCGCTCTTAAAACACTGTAAGCGCGCACACAAGAACACTCCACCCACGTCAAGTGAACACTCCACCCACGTCAAGTGAACACCCCACCCACTTCAAGGCTTGCTCTCCACATAATGTGTAATGAACGGCGGCGGGCCAGGGCTGGCTCTGGGCCAACCAGAGACGAGCTGGACTGGGGAGGGCCATGCAATGCGAAAACGGCTTGTGAGAAGCTCTTTTATACCCAATCATGTTGTTAATTGACCTAATTAGTGTTAATTGGTCTTCCAGCTGTTCATTATATGCTCAATTTCCTTTTTCCAGCCACTTATTGCACTTGTCCCAAGTTTTTTGGGATTTGTTGATGCCATGAAAATTTGAAACAACATATTTTCCCCTTAAAATGATACATTCTCTCAGTTTAAACTTTTGATCTGTGATATGTTTTATATTCTGAATATAACAAAAATCACCTCCACATTTTGCATTCATTTTTTTATT
>JBBPBX010012071.1:0-16070 GCA_038048925.1 Garcialebias charrua | reverse complement strand
TGTTTTTGTTTTTTTGGGGGGGGGCATCCTGTTGTTACTTTAATCCTTGTTTTTCCTGCACTCCTCTGTTTTTTCTTCATTGTTGTTCAGCTCTTTTTTCACCTGCTGCCAATCCTAATCACCCCAGGTGTTCCTTGTTTTGTCTTATCAGCCTCCTTACAGTGTCTTTGTGTTTCCTCCGTTGTCCGTGGATTGTGCTTCCAAGGGGCCGTTTACACGGCGCGTGTTTTGAGTGAAACCGCTCCTTTCTCTCTGCGTTTGTATTGATCATTTACACGAGTCCACTGGCCCCCCTTTTTGAATCAGATGGTTTTTTGAACTCACCCTCCAGGGTGGAGGTTTTTCGCTGACCCCCCGCTGATAACATAAACATCTCCCGCTGAGCTTTTGTTTGAAGACGTGCGCGCAGCACGCACGCGCGGACAGTCGGCATTTCTAACAATGGCGGTGGACTGGACACGCACCACTTTCTGAACTACAGCTGATGGAATATATTTTGAGTCTCATATTTAATAATCTACACCTGGATTACCTGCATCTGTGTTGGAAGAAGCACAGCTGGATCCAATTGTCGCTGTTTATTGAACAGGCAGACGGACATTTCACATGTCACGCTGCACAATATGTGCTAAATAATTACAGTTTAACAATAATAAACAATATTTATTTTAGCGTGGGAGATATTGAAAGTTATCTGAACTAAATTAATCTATCTGGACTCAAGTTACGTGATTTAAACGATGCATAACATGCTGCATGTTTAAAGTTGAAAATGAAGACAACAGGTTTATTTTTTATTTATTTATTTATTCAACACCACAAACTGTACGTCACACAAACACTGAGAATTAAACTGAACACACTATTAAAACATGTTAACAGAACTGTAAATACGTTAAAAGACTGGACTCTGCTATGTTTTCATCATGGATTCTGTTCTGGTCCGATCCGAACCGGTCCGCTTGGTAAAAGGACAGCTGCTCGACCTTGCAGAAAAAAATAAAAAAATAAATCAGTTGTTTTGTGATCAAAGTAAATACAAGCAAACATTATTAAGAATGTTGTTTACCTGCTGAAATCAGCTGTTCATCACGGAGTAAAGTCCGACATTATCCTCATCGACTCGGTTTTGGTCTACAGTCCACTCAGCGTCTGGTGTAAAGCTTGTTAGATGAAGAGGTCCCGCTTGGTGTCAAATCTGTCAACTCTTATCCAAAATTCAGCTTTAACTTGTTGTTAAGTTGTTGTTAGCTCAACTTTTAGCCCAGAAGAACGCAGCAGTCTGCCAGCAGAGTGAAGCAGCACGCATGCGCATTAGGTGAAGGTTCAAAAATTCACTGCGCCATCTAATGACCCGGCATGGTAACTACATTAGATTCATGAGGGGAGGGGGGGGATCATGAGGGAGGGGGGAGATTCGAGGATGCATGTAAACACTTGAATTTGCCCGTGTAAACGTAAAACTTTTCATCTAATTAACATACCCAAAACCTCTGTTTCCCCCCACAGTGTCCGTGTAAACAGGGCCCAAGCCTGTCATGTTAGGTTCTGTTCCTCCGTTGTCGTCTCCTTCATGCAAGTTTTGCTGCTCAGACAGCTTTTGCTTTTGTTCATATTTAAATATACTATTTTTACTTGGGAGTCTCCCATGTCTGCCTGCACATGGGTTCAACTCAACTTTCAGATCATGTCAGGTATTTTATAGATGCTAAAGCATGCACAATGTGTCACAGCTATTCTTTGTTCTGTTGTTGCAAATTTGATTGTACAGAAACTAAGCTGTGGCGTCTTGAATTTTGAAACATTTGCATCAGACAGCATATGGCTACTGATTTGAAATAGAAAAATATAAATAGATCTGCTTTTTAATCAATCATACACTACTAAGGTAGCTGGCGATTCCATGTGTTGCACAAGGTGCCCTTTTTTCACTTGACCACCTGCCCCCCAAAATGTCTGTGTGCCACTGGTGAGGGTTATAATAAGACAACGTGCAAAATCCTAATTTGTGCTATGAGAAAAAAACAACAACATTTGTTAAATTTGGAGCTCGGCGTTGTGCAGAACTTTAACACAATATAAATAAATGTTCAGTATTTACAACAAACGATGACATTAGGCATTTCTTTAGTTTTTTATGTTTCTTAAAAAACTTAAAGGAAAAACTTAAAAGTCCACTAAGTTCTTCAAAAAGAGGATTTATATCACAAACACTCTCGCTCCCATGCATTTGTGCACAAAAAAAGGTGAAACTTGGAAATATGAAAGAAAACGGGAGGTTATGCACCATAACCAATGTTCCCTGAAGAAAGGGAACAAGGTGCAACACATGACTATGGGAATTGCGCCTCCGCGCGGTTCACCTGAAGTGATACAATCACGCCTTTTAAGGCAAGTGGGCGTCAGCGTCACCAGTGGCCCGCCCCCCTGGTATAAAAGGCGCTGGCAACCCACGTTCATCCTCTATACGCACTTCACCGAGCTTGGGCATTGGAGGGGCAAACGTGTGTTGCACCTTGTTCCCTTCCTTCAGGGAATATTGGTTATGGTGCATAACCTCCAGTTCCCTTATCAGTCAGGTTCACTGCGGTGTAACACATGACTATGGGAACATAATTCAATCACGCCCTGAAAATGCTCTGGAAATGCATGCTTATGAGAACTTTTTGCCTTAGACTACAGGCGTCAGCCGCTCATTTCTCTGTGGTAGAGAGAACAGCTTGGGTTACGTCACGTGCTGTGACATCTAGGATGTAGTGTTTCACAAACGTGTTTGATGATGACCAATTAGCAGCTGCACAGATATCTGCTACTGGAACACCTCTGAACAAGGCCCAGGAAGTGGCTAGGCCTCTGGTTGAGTGAGCATGTACCTCAGTGGGCACCTGCTGACCTTTGCTGCTGTATGCCATTTTTATGGCCTTAGTCACACAAAGTGAGAGGCACAGTTTTGACAGGGCCCTGCCCGCGGCAGGATTAGCAAAGCATATGAACAACTAGTTTGTTTTTCGCCAACTGTCAGTTCTCTCCATGTAGACGCTCAGGGCCCTAACAAGGCAGAGCGCAATCAAACGCCTCTGTTCTACAGTCAGAACTGGGGGAGGAGGAAAAGTTGACAGTTCAAAGTCCAGACTTATGGGATTTAGAGCCTGGACTTTTGGCACATATGCATGGTTTGGACGCAGGGTGACCTTTGACCCGTCTGGGGCAAATCTGGTACACATGGGTGTACCAATAATGCGTGAAGGTCCCCCATGCCTTTTGCTGAGCACAGCGCTAAGAGCAATGTAGACTTATAAGATAACAAGTCTATCTTGATGCTGCTAAGAGGCTCAAATAGAGGCTCACACAAAGCGTCCAGGACTAAATGCAGGTCCCACTGAGAGGCCAAAGTCCTGCTTGGAGGCCTCTTTCTCAGCACGCCCCTCATGAACCATACCATGAGAGGGTGGGCACCAGGCGATCTACCTCCCCAACCTTCGTGGCATGCCGAGATGGTTGATAAGAAAACATTTATGGTTGAAAAAGAGCGTCCCTTCTCCAGCAGGTCCTACAGAAAGGTGAGGAGCTGGGCCAAGTCACAGGAATATGGAGCAATATTCCTCTCTAGACACCAGTTCTCAAAAACACGCCACTTACATGCACAGAGTGTCTGCGTAGACTGTGCTCTCGCTCCCTGTATTGTGTTTACCACATTACTGCTGCTACCACAAACAACAACACATGTCTCCAGGAGTACTCAGACACTGTATGTTCATACATCACCAAGTGCATTGATGATGTTACCAACCTCAAAACCATCACTGTTCGGGCTAATCAGAAGCCATGGCTGACAGCTGAGGTTTACAGACTCCTGAAAGCCAGGAATGCTGCCTTCAAAGCGAGAGATCAGGTGGGCCTGAAGGCAGCCAGAAAGAACCTGGATCAGGGCATCAGAGAGGCCAAGGAGCAGTATTCCAGGAAAATAGCTCACCGTTTCAAGGACAGCAAGGATACACGCAGTCTGTGGCAGGGAATACAGACCATCACAAACTACAACCCCCCCCCCCAGACCTGTGACAGCTCAACCTCTACGCTGAATGAACTGAATGAGTTCTTTGCTCGGTTTGAGGCAAGTAACAGCACACCTGCACATAAACTCCCCCCCTCTCCTGATGGCCAGGTGCTGGCGCTGTCCTCAGACAGCGTAAGGCGATCATTTATCAAGATTAATGCCCGGAAGGCCTCTGGTCCTGACAACATACCTGGTCGTGTGCTGAAGGACTGTGCAGGGGAACTCGCAGCGGTCTTCACGGACATCTTTAACATCTCACTGAGCCAGGCCATCGTCCCCACCTGTTTCAAAGCCACCACCATCATCCCTGTCCCAAAGAAGGCAACGCCCGCATGCCTCAATGACTATCGCCCAGTAGCACTCACCCCCATCCTGATGAAGTGCTTTGAACGGCTAGTCATGAAAAGCATCACATCTGTCCTCCCTGCCTCCCTGGATCCCTTCCAATTTGCATACCGACCTAATCGCTCAACCGACGATGCCATCTCCTCTGCCCTCCACACAGCTCTCACACATCTGGACACGAAGGACTCTTATGTTAGAATGCTGTTCATCGACTTCAGCTCGGCATTCAACACCATCATCCCCCAACAGCTCATCCATAAACTGGACAGTCTGGGGCTGAACACCTCAATGTGTAACTGGCTGCTAGACTTCCTGACCGGGAGACCACAGACAGTACGGATCGGGAGTAACACATCTAGCACCATCACATTGAACACAGGGGCCCCACAAGGATGTGTGCTGAGCCCCCTTCTATTCACCCTGCTAACACACGACTGCACACCATCGTACAGCTCCAACCACTTCATCAAGTTTGCGGACGACACAACAGTGGTAGGTCTCATCAGCAACAACGATGAGACGGACTACAGGAACGAGGTGAGCCGCTTGGCCTTGTGGTGCGGACACAACAATCTCACTCTCAACGTGGAGAAGACAAAGGAGATTGTCGTGGACTTCAGGAAGAGGGATGCACAACATGCCCCTCTGACCATCAACAGCACCGCAGTGGAGAGAGTGGACAGCACCAAGTTCCTGGGAGTGCACGTCTCAAAGGACCTGTCCTGGAGCAGGAACACTGCAGCACTGGCCAAGAAGGCTCACCAGCGCCTCTACTTTCTCCGCAAGCTGAAAAGGGCTGGAGCTTCAACCCCCATCATGTGCACCTTCTACAGGGGTGCCATAGAAAGTGTCCTGACCAGCTGCATCACGGTGTGGTTTGGTGCATGCACTGCATCATGCCGCAAGAGCCTCCAGCGCATCGTGAAAGCAGCTGAGAAGATCGTCGGCACCTCCTTGCCCTCACTGCAGGACTTACACAGCAAACGCCTCACTCGGAAAGCCCACTGCATGGCAGGTGATCCCACACACCCACTACACAGCCGCTTTAGACTGCTGCCATCAGGGAGGAGACTGAGGAGTCTCCAGGCTCGAACCAGCAGACTGAGAGACAGCTCTGTTCATCAGGCAGTCAGAATGCTAAACACTCTGCCTGCTCTGCCTCCCCTCCCATTTGAACTGCCTTAACACAAAAAACTTTCTCACACATTACCACTCAACACAAAGTTTTTAACACTGGACCCTGTGTCATCAAACGGGTTATTCACTAAACTCTCGGTCATGTACTCATTCAGTTTGCACTACTTCTCATATTTGCACTAATGTTTGTATTACATTACTGCCTATAGTCATACTACTGTTTACATTCACTGTTTACATTTATTAATACGGTTTACATTTACTACTACTGCTTTACATTTATTACTACTGTTTACATTTACACTACTTTTATCTATACTACTGCAGATACATATATAGCATTCTCTGACTAGCCTTATCTAAGGATGCCAAATGTGCCTTATGTGCCTCACTGCATATGCCACTTTGCCTCTATACCAACATCAACTACCTCATACATATACTGTGTACATTAACTTATATGCTGCTGTGCCACTCTTTGCAAATGTCAATGCTAGAACCTTCAGTTTATTTTATAGATATACTTTTTATACTTTTTATACTACTATGTAAAAACTCAGGACAGTATTACACTTTTATTATTTCATTTTATGCTTATGTTCATTGGGTGTTTGGTGTTTCAGGGGTGTTTGGTGTTTCAGTGTTGGTGTAAATTTTCATACTTTTATACTATTATGAAAAACTCAGGACAGTGTTACACTTTTACTATTTTATGCTTATGTTTATTAAATGTTTTAGTGTTTAGTGTTTAGATGGTTACTGTTGCACCGAGGGACTGAGAGAAACGCAATTTCGGTCCTGTGTATGTCCTGTACATATTGCAGTTCTGACAATAAAGTTGACTTTGACTTTGACTTTGACTTTGACTTACTAGGTAGGCCGGAAGTCATTAACCAGTCCCTCTCAGTGGCCAGACCCATGGCTGCCATAGCTCTGGGGGTGGATGCGGGATATGCTCGTGGGCCTGGGTCAGAAGGTCCCTGTGGGAGGGCATTTGCCAAGGTGTTCCTGCCAGGAGTGAGATCACTTCTACAAACCATGCTTTCATTGGCCACCTGGGAGCTACCGATATTAGACAGAGAGCTCCCCTGTGTACACGCTCCAATGTCGCTTTAATCAAAGGGATGAGGGGAATGCGTAATACCACTTCCCTGCTGGCAGTTGTACGTCAGGGCGTCCATCCCCAATGATGGGTTCACGTCCCGTATGGAGTGGTACAAAGCGCAGTGAGTGTTGTTTCTGTAGGCGAACAGATCTGTATCTGCCCTCCCATATCGTGCCCAGATCTGGTCCACGATATGTAGGTTCAGGCGCCATTCTGAGGGGAGGGGGGCTCCCCTTGACAGGGTGTCTGCCCTGTGGTTTAGCTTCCCTGGCATGTGGGTTGCCCTCAGTGACAAGATCCGGGAGCTGAACCATTTGAGCAACTTCTGCGTCAGTATCAGGAGGGTTTGGGACCATGTCCCTCCTTCCCTGTTGAAATAGGCCACAGTGCACCTGTTGTCTGATTTTATCAGGACGTGCTGGTGTTTGATCAGGCCTTTCCTGTAAAAAAAATTTCAGTGACAGAAACACTGCTGAGAGCTCCAGGAAATTTATATGGAACCGGGCTTCCGGCTGGGTCCAGACCCCACGGGCGTACTGGTCCCTGCAGAGCCCCCACACCCCCACCCTGTTTTGGATGCATCTGTCGTCACCAGGACCTGGGACATTACCCGGCCGAGTGTGACTCCTGTGCTGAACACTGTGGGGTTCTTCCATGGTTGCAGCGCCTCCATACACTCCGAGCTGACTTTCAACCCCCTCGTTTATTGAGGGGGGCAAGCTCCAGCTGCTTGTTGACCCAAATCTGCAGAGGCTGGCCCACATATGTAATAGAGCCAGAGGAACGCAAACGATTCCTGCTACGGGTAGGCTCAACAAACATTGGCAAAGTTTGAGAGACACCATCTTGCTCAGCTGAAAACACGCTAAGCAGAACTGAAAGGTTGCCACCCGTGTCTCTGAGAGCCTGGCACTGTACAGAATGGAGTTCAATTCTACTCCCAGAAAAACAGAAATCTGAGATTGAGACAAACTGCTCTTCTCTAGGTTTATGACAAAACCTAGTGATTTCAGGTGAGACATTACCATGTATGTGTGTACTTTTGCCTGGACTTTGTTGTCCCCTAGGACCTACAAGTTGTCGAGATAATTCAACACTCTGACACCCTGGCTCCTCATGGGTGTCAGGGCTACCTCCAGGCATTTCGTGAATGTCCTAGGCACGATGCCAAAAGGCATGGCCTGGAACTCGTATGTGGTGTTCTCGAAGGCAAAACGTAGGAATTTCCTGTGTGTGCGCCAGATGCTGATGTGGAAAACTTGTGGAGCTCAGAAAAAGGACATAATTAAATAAAAACAACCTACCCAAAACCACAGGAAGACACAAAGAGATCCATCCATCCATTATCTTCATCTGCTTCTTCCTTTTTGGGTCACAGGGGTCGCTGGTTCCCATGTCCAGCAATCACTAGTGCGAGGTGCACAGTAAATTCTGGACAGGTCTCCAGTCCATCACAGGGACACATAGAGAGAAATGAGACAAACAACCATTCACTCTCTCACTCACACCTAGAGTCAATTTAAAGTTACCAATCAGTCTAACACACATGTTTTTGGTCTGTGGGAGGAAACTGGAGTACCCAGAGTAAACACACGCATGCACAGAGAGAACATGCAAACTCCACGGAGAAAGTCTCCCAGCTGGAATTTGAACTGGAATGACTTGCTCACTAAGAGGTGGCAGCTCTACCCACTGCACCACAGTGCTGCCACACAAAGAGATGTTTTATGAAAAAAAAAAACAAGAGGAAGCCAGTCTGTGGCATTAAACCAACAATGCACTATTGATTTGAAAATGGATATAAACAGATTACTTTTGTCAGCAGAGGAACTCGGAAAAAAAACTTTAAAAAACCCAGACACCAGTAAGTAACTAAACACAATAAACACAAAACATGAATAATCCTAATAATAAACTACAAAAAGACATTAACAGACCAGCAAGAAACACAGATCCTGACAATGATTACTCTCTGAGCATTCCATTAAAGCCCAATGAGAGGTTGACATTTTGCTAACAGATAAACATACTGACACAGCCAAATAAAACATATGCCCATCTTTTGCCATTTTCCAGCAAGAAATGACAATACTCAAAAGTTTTCTTTATAGTCACATTTGACCCTCTGATGTTTTTTTGGACATAAAGAGACTGAGAATTTTGCATTAATTTATTCTTTTATAATTTTTTCAAGATATGGCTTTAAATTATGTGTATATCACAAGTATTTAAATGAAAGTAATGAGTTTAGGCTTTTCTTACCAATGTTTTTACCTATTTGATGAAGAAAATCTGATAAATGAAATTGCTAATTCTTATATTTCCCTTCAATGGCTTGACACTGAAAAACGCATGGCTTTTTATCCCGAGTTGAGCTGTTATCACTGTAAGCTGACAAATCCCATGACCTCTCTCAAATATTCTGTCTGAACCACCACAAATTTAAATCTTTATTGTGTGGCAGCATAGGGCTGAACAGAATAAATGATCTTCTTATCAATAAGACTGCATTTTCTCCACCATAACATGGTTGCATTTTTATTATATATATAAAAGCAAAATAAATAAATAAATAAAATAAAAACTAAAATGTGAGGCAAAGGAACATTTACACTGTAGCTGGCAGAGTGACCTGTTTTCAACAACAGTATGTCAAATGAAGACAAAAAAATTATATCTGTTCCTAGGAAAATGTTTGACTGAAAAACAGAAGGCAGGTTATTCAGATTAAATATAATTACTAGCATTCCTTGAAAAACTGTGTATCACCCATCACTTAAGTTTAGGTTCTATGATTTGAAGTTTAAGTTCTATGATTTGGTGGATTACTATATTCTACTAATTATGTTCAAGGCTCAGAACAACATACTACCACCACACATTCAAATATATTTTACTAAAAGGATTAGTTGTTACAGTTTAAAGGGTACGGACATTTTTGTCAAACCGAAGTATCGAACCAGCTTGAGGGGTAGATCAACTTCTATAAAAGGCATAAGTTTATGGAATAGTTTGGACTGTGATATTAAAAATGAGAAATCATTATTTTTATTTAAGAAAAAGATCAAGAATATTCTGTTAACAAGATATATATAAATTTGTAAATATCTCTTAATTATAATGAGTAATGTGACAAAAATATGTTCTTTGTTATGCTATTTTGTTTTCATTGCTTGATTTTGTTTGTTTAAAGAAAATGATTTTGTTAAGAAGGGGCAGATATGATAAAATATTATTCTTCTTCTGCTACCTTTTATTTTATATGTATTTTATTAATTTGAATTTGAAATGGTATTTGTGTTTTTAATTATTATGATATAAATAAACGTTTAAAACAAAAAAACAAAACAAACAAAACATTTCTCGCCAAAGTTTTCTGTTTGGTTCAGACCTTTAAAGGGCCACTGACATAATTTTTCTACTATTCATCAAATTGCTCTATATATACTGTATATATATATTTTTTTTTTTATCATTTATATGTGTTCGTTTTTGCAAACAAAATGATAAATCACTTTAAATTGGGGCGGCCGTGGCGTAGTGGTAATGGCAGTCGTCCCCCGATCGGAAGGTTGGCGGTTCGAATCCCGGTTCCCCACACCATGTGTCGTTGTGTCCTTGGGCAAGACACTTAACCCCGAGTTGCTCCCGGTAGGACTGGAAAGCACCTTGCATGGTAGTCTGCCGCTACCGGTGTATGAATGTGTGTAGCATTCAATGTGTGTAGCGCTTTGAGATTTTCACTAATGAAAAGCGCGTTATAAAATGAATTTATTATTATTATTATTATTATTATTATTATTATTATTATTATTATTATTATTATTAAATTTGCTTTAAAAGTGATTTTGAACTTCAAGCCATGTTTAATCATGGGAAATCCGATTACACACGAACGCACCATCTGTGATGTAGTGTGCAGAGTGAGAGGCTGAGGGCTCTGGTCTCTTTAATAGCGGACATTTTAAAACCAGACGAATTTAGCAATCTATGTGAAGATTTGAGTTATTTGTCTTCATTTTGGGAAGCAGAAAATAGTTTGGGTGATGGAACAAGAAACAACAGGATCTAATTTAGGTCTGATGCTGTATCAGACTTGCCTTCATGTCGAGCTGCGCACACCCGCGCACCGTGACAAGCCCAGAGCTCTGCCTCTCACTCTGCACACTACGTCACAGATGGTGTGTTCGCGTGTAATCGGATTTCCCATGATTAAACACGGCTTGAAGTTCAAAATCACTTTTAAAGCAAAATTAAAGTGATTTATCATTTTGTTTGCAAAAACGAACATATTTAAATGATAAAATATATATATTTTGAGCAATTTGATGAATAGTAGAAAAATCATGTCAGTGGATCTTTAAGATAACACTGAATATAATGTATTATCACAAGTATGTGTTTTGAATGACTCATTCACAATCATCCCAGTTTTGCTAATTTTGATTACTGGTAGCAATGGTTTTGTTGGCATTCTCTGTTTCTGGCTCCCTCCATCGACCACTTTTATTCCTGTAGCTGTTGTGAGTGGGCCGGGATGGTGGGTCACCAGCTGTCGTCCATGAAGGCTAATTACCTCCCTTCTTAAGGCTGGATCTTTCTATTAGTCTATTATGGGGGAGTGGTGGTGCAGAGGTTAGAGACGGTGGGACTGTGATCCGAAGATTGCCTGTTCAAGTCCCAGTACCGACAACACCAAAAAATGTGGGTGTAAAAGGTGAAACACCCACACTTGCCTCCATCCTCATTCGCCCCACCCTGGGCCCCTGAGCAAGGCCCTTAACCCCCACCTAAACAGGTCTCTCTTGAAAATGAGTTCTCGTAGCTCAATGAGACTACCTGTATAAATAAAGGGTAAATGAAAAAAAAGTCATTGTCAGTGCATTAGTTACCTCACTGTGATTAACTGGCAACCTCTAACTTGTAAAACTTCTACTCCCGAGACTAACTGAAAGTTTCTTATTTATATACCTTTATTTAACCATGCACATAATATCATCATTCTGGAATGAAGCCTGGGCCTGAAGGTAGTCCGGCATGCATGTTTGAACTGTGGGAGGAACCACAAACAAAAAAGAGAAACACCGCACAAACACAAGGAGAACATGCAAACCTGGAGATCAAACCCAGGACCTCCTTTATGTGAGGCAGCAGTGCTAACCATTAGTCTATAGTGCTGCTCTTATGGCAAGCCCTTTTAACATTAAATCGTGAAGTCTGACTATCCGTAATTACATTCTAGATATCTAAAAAGGACTTTTGACTAGTCACAATTACATTTTGACTAGTCAGAATGTTAATTTAAGATATCTGTATTTACATTCTGACTAGTCAGAATAGCAATTCAAGATATCTTAAAATGAATTTTGACTAGTCAAAATGTAATTAAAGATATCTTAAATGACGTCACCCAATTCGTCATTTAAAGTGTCAGACATCCGTAATGACAATTCAAGATATCTCAAACGTAATTATGACTAGTCATAATGACGTTTTTAGATATCTTTATTAAGAAATTACGCGTAGGACCCGCGGCTGCCACTTAGCTGTTCAAACAGATGCCTGCACAATTTTGGGTGGCTGCAGTGGCGCTAGCTGTTCTGGACTAAATTGTCAGAAAATGTCACAAGTGTTAGCATTAGACAGTGAGGAAAATGGCTGAGTTTCATCTGTTGTTTTTGTTCAGTTCCTGGTTGTTCTTGAGGGGCAAGAAAACAACCTTATCTGTCCTACCATGCTTTACTACAGCCTGCTCGTCTCTGTAATTAGGCAGTGTCTATGAGCAGATTGGCTGGGGCAGTCCACAGGACCTGACTTAACGTTTTTAGATTTTTCTACCTGGATTATTGAGCATGCATCAGGAAAACATATTTATTTCTGTTTACTTAATTTCATATTTATGTTCCAGGTTGAAGGCAGCAGTCCTCTTGTGTAGGTTGTTCCACTCGTGTCTCGTGCATCATCACAGCTTGTGGGTGAATTTCTGCTCTTGTTACATTGAACCATCATTAAATATTTTAGTTGACTGACCACTGGAAAGCCTCAGCCTTGGCTGAATATTTAAGAATCATTATTGCCTCCATTAGAATTAGTTTTTAACTTAGTGTAAATAAAATGTATATTGTATCTTGGAACACAGTCTCTTGTTTACTTGTAAACAAACCCAAGTGCCTTTTCTGTGTATAAATTATGTCCTTGGGTGAAAAGCCTAAGGTGCCGTTGCAGTAAGTTTATAAAATAAAAAATAACATCCAAGCTTGTCACATGTATGTAAACTGTTCTAGTGTTATGTACTTTATTTTAAAGTTTTGAATTATTTTAAACATTCTTCAATTAAAACACACTTGAGCAGCATACTTTTTATTTATTTATTATTATTTGATTGAGTTGAATTGCAAGGAAAACAAGTATAATTTACAACAAATCTAGTAAAAACAAGAAAAAAAACTAACTTTTTAAGTTAACAATTTATAACTGATATCTATAAACTTATAGTGGATTATAGATATTTTTCCCAAATTATGCAATTTCATTTTAAAGAAATTGGCACGTTTTTGTATTTTTCATGAGTAACAACTATTTACAGTATTAAATTAAACTATTTACAGTGATTCACACAGCTTGAGACTGAATATTAAAAATACGAAGGAACAAAAAGGTGATTTGTACATTTTATGATACTGCATTGATATAAACACATTGATGGTGTTGAAGTAAAACATGTCCAGTTTAGACTTCATCTGATCAACCAATCATCAATCAATTCATCACGCCATACCCGTTCAACAGTTATTGTTTAGTGGACCCCCTGACCATCTGAGCTGCCAGTGCTGTGGCAGCATACTCCTCCTCTGCAAGCAACACAGAAACAGCTGGCAGTAAGCCTTGGTTGTCGAAGCTGTACCCCTGCAGAACATCTGGACTGCTCCCTGGTTCTGGCCTGTATTTCATCTGACACTTGCAGAGACTGAAGATGCATAAACTGACTGAGTGTGGGCACAAAACACATGTTGGGAAGACTATGCAACGTCGAAGGAAGAGCAGGGAAGTCTGGAGCCATGTGGTGCAGAATGATGCTACGCAGGACTTCTCAGTTGGGCACTGGTTAGACACCAGTCCACCCTGTGGCACAGGCCCACATCTGGATGGTACCAGCTCCAAAGTTGACAGACCATCTACGACAAGAGCAATAAGTGTTTGAGACTCCAGCCGGTGTAGTTTTCCTCCTGATGCCAGGATGTCAGGATCTGGACGTGGTCCTACAAACACACAAGTGACATACCCGGTAATCACAATAAGTTTTGACAAAAGAAACGTACGGTGCAACAGGCATAAAAACATTAACTCAGAGGTTATACCTGTGTACGCTCTGTAAAGCGTGGAGTGCAGACATCTTTTCCCCACAGTTCTGGGCTTTCGCACCACCACCACCATCTTGCTGGCAGGTTCAGGATGGATCCCCTTACAACATAAAAATATGTCAAATAAACTTTTAAATAAATATAAAGGGACAGGTGAACAATTTGGTAGGACACTGTTGGACTGATTTGTGAGAGTTAAAAAAAAAACTTTATTTATGATCTGTATTCACTGGTTAACTGGACATCATTAACCTCACACAGTCTTCCACTGGTACATTTTCATCTTTAAATCACTTCTTGGTCTGCTGCCCTCATACATCTCCTCCTACATGTCTCTGTGTGAGTGCAGCTACAGCGTGCGCTCTCAGGACATGATTACCTGCAGTGTTCCGTCAGTGAGGACTGAACTTGGAAAAAGGGCCTTCTCCTACTCCGCTCCTGCTTCATGGAATATCTTACAAAAAGATCTGAAGCTCTCGACCTTCACTTCTCTAAATGGCTTTTAAAATCTGTTGGAATCCTGGCAAAAACCAATGCAGACGTGTTCCTGTTACTGATTACTGCTACTGATTTTCTACATCCATTTTATAATGTTTTTGTTAAATATTTTGTTTTTAATTTTGTAAAAAAAAAATCTGTATTTCTCTTTTATGTTTGTCTATTGTTGATTGTTTAAGGAAATGTCTACTGTTACTGTTGTCATCATTCTTTAGTTTGTAGCAGGTCGCTCTTGTAAATGAGTCCTCGAGGCTCAATGAGATTAACCTGATGAAATAAAGGTTGAATGAGTGATATAACAGAAAAGGATGTGTTCCACTCTTATTTTATTTATTTACCTTTGTTCTTGGTCTGTGTCATCTTTGTACAGGCCCACATCTGGATGGTACCAGCTCCAAAGTTGACAGACCATCTAGGACAGGAGCGATAAATGTTTGAGACTCGAGCCGGTGTAGTTTTTCTCCCGATGCCAGGATGTCGGGATCTGGACGTGGTCCTACAAACACACGAGTGACATAATCACAATAAGTTTTGACAAAAGAAACAGGCATACAAACATTAACTCAGGTTATGTTCGCTCTGTAAAGCGTGAAGTGCAGACATCTTTTCCCCACAGTTCTGGGCTTTTGTACCACCACCTCGCTGCAGGTTCAGGATGGATCCCCTTACAACATAAAAAATATGTCAAATAAACTTAGAAATAAATAAATGTAAATGAGCAATTTGGTAGGACACTGTGGGACAGATTTGTGAGAGTTAAGATTTTTACGTAACTTGCAAATACTACTACAGTACCGGTAACTGATAGTGGTAGAGCCTGCATTTTTGATACCACCATTTATGATATAACAGAAAATAATGTTTTTTGATACCACCATTTATGATATAACAGAAAATAATGTGTTCCACTCTTATTTTATTTATTTACCGGTACCTTTGTTCTTGGTCTGTGTCATCTTTGTAAATCTCGAGTTCAGGCCAGTGCAGGAGGAACATTTGGCAGCTTAAAAAAAAAAAGAAGTTGTTACAATTCCTTTATCAGCTGCAAACCTACAGAAATAATCTAAGAAATCAGCTTTTTCTTTTTCAACACCCAGTGAGATCTAAAACAGATCAGAACTGTTTTGAGCACACATATATATATTAATACTTGTTATAACATATTTAGCTTTAAACAAGTAATAGACTGTATATATTGATTCACTTAACACATCATTTATAGAGTATACACAGCACGCTACACACACACAGAGTGATGGAAAGTAACAAAACCTGCAAAGTGCAGCTTTGTTCTCTTTTAGTGATATTTCTTTATTTCTGTTAAGAAGAAAGCATTTGAACATTACATGGACACAAACATATTTTTGGCACTAATGGAACCTCATAAAAAATACAATATACATTTTTATACCATATCTGTCTCAAATATTCCAAATAATTTATCACATTAAATTGGGCTTTTTTACACTGTATGTTGCAGCAGGAGCTAACGGTTAGCTCGCTAAGCTAGCTTCGTTTTTTCTTACCTTGAAAGCTGTGTGTCTGCTACTTCCTGTTGTAGTGAAAAAGA